>JBCJKH010050275.1:0-18815 GCA_039877255.1 Loriculus beryllinus | reverse complement strand
CTCTTCATTAGGGACTGTAGTGACAGGACAAGGGGTAATGGGTTAAAACTTAAACAGGGGAAGTTTAGATTGGATGTTAAGAAGCTCTTTACTGTGAGAGTAGTGCTCAAGGTCAGGTTGGGCAGAGTCTTGGGAGACATGTTGTAGTGTGAGGCATCCCTACCCATGGCAGGGGGTTGGAACTGGATGATCTTAAGGTCCTTTCCAACCCTTACCATGTAAGCTTATAACTCAACTTCTGCTCTTCTTAGCGTTCCTTTTCTGAATAATGAGTGATAGGAATTAGTGTTTTATCTATTAATTTTGATTTTCAGTGAAGGGAGAAAAGGAGGAATTTAATATTCAGTTTCTCCAAACCCCTTTTAAAAAGGAAGAGACAGAACTAATAGTCAAACACCTGGAAAATCCTTTATGTTTGACCTTGTTAGCATCTGTAGCATTCTCTGTAAATACAAAGACATCTTGCACCATAGATTTCTAAAATAACAACACTAATTCCTACTCTTGTTACATCCCAGTGGCCAAGCTGTATGGAAGCTGAAGCAAGAAAATATCTTCACTAGGAAATCTGGTGGCTGAAATACCCCTCCCTTGGTGATGTAAATAAAAGCTACCTGCTGTTGGGAAGGTGCCCATTGCCTTTCACTGCGTATGAAATTGTCACCTCTTCAGTGTTCAGCCACTAAGGTTTAATGAACTTCTTCATGCCCATTTGTTTATGGAGACAACTGTCAGAGGGATCATTTAATCTGGCCTCAGGTGTATTTTGTCAAAGGGGAAAGCCTACTGCTCTTCCTATTGAGATCTTTTCTGTGTGCAGCTGGCAAAGGCTCCTGTTCTAGAGGCAAAAAAGCTTTCACAGGTTTTAGGCTCACTTGATGCACTAAGGTAGTGCATTAAATTGTGCCTGACAGGAATTGTATCAAAGCAGAGCTGTAGTCACAGCCTCATTGCACCATCTGTGTGTTTGATAAAAGACATGTTCATTTAAGGATGTGCTGAAAGGGACATAGGTAAGAAATGCAAGTTTCCTATATTCATGGGCACCAGACTGCAGTGCAGTGCAATGCTGTTTTTGTATGTGATTTCTACACTAAATATTGTTGGTGATAGCTTATGGCAAAGATTAACAATATGATATATAATAATCTTTTTCACATGTAGCTGAATATGTATCTTTCTGCAGAGGCTGATGGGCTTTTCCCCTCTGGAAGTTTGAGAGAAACTCCTGTTTTCACAACAGCATCTTTCTGCCATTGTTTTTAATTAGATTGTTCTTAGCTAACTTGCGATCATTAGCCTGGCTTAGGATACCCATTACAAAATGACCGTTGCTTTCTGTGTTAATCTAGAGAGACTGAAATTCTTGCTAGTCTGATTTTTAGCAATCCCATAGTGAAAACTAAACCTTTTTAGAAGTGGAAAATAATGGAAAGAAAATGGCCATTTCATTCCAGCCAGGTAGAAACAGCAGGAGGCATCTGAGTGTTAATTGCATAGGAAATATGAAGTCCATTCATTATTACATTATCAGAATTGCTTGGGACAAAGCAGGAGGTGCTTGTGAGATGCTAAATTTACTGAAGGCTCCATTTCAAATCATATTTTAATTTAGAAAATAATTAACAAATTTACTTGTAAACACATGGCAATATCAATTATGTTCAGAAAGTGTAAGTGCATCAGTATTATGAGCCTGAGCAGTGTTTTTCATACGCAGCAATGTAGTTAAATGCAGCTTGAAGTGTAAGTCAAACTTAGTAAGGGGGCATGCACATAATCTATACATATAAATGTATATTTGAAGAGTTTAAATAAATGGACATTCTGGTGCTTTTTATGTATTCATTCCTCTATTCAAAAATGTTTGTTTGACATAAAAGGGGTTTATCAGACTAGTAATCAATTTAAGACTTTGTATTAGATTTGGGCAAATAGGTACTTCTTGCTAATTTATTTCCATTAGATACTCAGATGTATAAATGCACTTAGAGCAAACTTACTCTCAGGTGGCAAAAATTGCCTCATGTTGAAGAAATATTATGGTATCATTAAGGCTGACCCTAGGTAACTGGTTAGGAAGGTTTTATGCTATTGCTGCCCCATTTAAGATAAAGTGCTAACCTGGCATTGCTACAGCTTCTGACGTTAAATGAAGTTCCTGAGAGGTCTTTGCAGTTATTTTACAGTTGTCACTCATTAATATGTAATGGCTGGATCTTGTATGCTTTACTGTCGTTATTTCAAACAGGAACAAAAATAAGGGATTTGAGAGCACTATAAATATAAAATGAGCACGTCAGTGAGACAGCAAAGCTGCCGGGGAAAATGTTGCTCCAGTAACTATTTTGAGGAGAAAAGCAGTTGGTTTGAGTGGAACCAGTGTGATGCCCTAGTGGTGTGCCCAGCAGCATCATCTCCCAGCCTGGGGAGGAAGGAGGAATGTGTGATTGTGCAGCATAAAAGCTGCTGGTGTTTCTCATTCTGCTATTAGAAGCTCCTGCTTACAGCCCTCAAAGCTGAAGAGCAAGGCTGGATTATTAAGAAATATATATTAAGAATTAAGGAGCAATTACTTGTAATTCAGCAAACTTGTAAAATTATGTGGGTTTAGACCTAACAGGCTTTTAGAAACAAATCTGTCTTCAGACAGTGCTTGAGATGGATCTGTATAGATGGAGATCATGAATATGGCAAGATGGAGGCAAGGCTTGTAAAAAGACCTCTAGATCCCTACGCTTTATTGCTGTTTATACACATACTCATGGAATATAAAGGGTGCATATGCTTATATGTACATGGCCTTTATCTGATGACTAATAGAAAAAGAAAGCAGGAATTGAAGTTTTAATACCTACAACAGCTTCTCCAGTACTGCTGTCAAAACACCAGCCTAAAACTGAAACAGCATTTCTTCACAAACTCTATTTCTTATACCGTGAGGAGGACAACCCTGAGAGTTGACGTGTGGCTGTTGTCTCACTTAGATTCTGCTGTAGATAGAGCAGGTAGCACAATACCATACACAATACAATACAATACCCTTATGATACAAGACCACCTGAATAAAACATTCTCTCATTTCAGTTACTAATAGGTCTGCCTATCCATCCACCATTCCCTGGGTAGGAACATTCCAAAGTGCACACTTTGGGCTAAATTTCATTGCACTTTAATCCAATACTATCCGTCTGTTTCTAAGAACAGAGCTAGGCCAAAAATTGGCTGATTTTCCCTTACTGAAACCAAAGAAAGAGGAGAGGCAGTCTCCAGACTTTCCTGAAAATCCTCATCCCCCCAAGGACCTGAATCACATCTTTGGAAACAGCAGTTGTTTCAGAGAAGTGCATTTTTGCTCTTCCCATGAGCACGTGCTGAGATTGTAAGGTTTTTTAACTACTGCTCAGGCATTTGCAGGCGAGATGGCTTTTAATTCCAGTAGCTAATTTTCATCATGCTTTCACATTTTGTAAGCTAAATCCTCTAAATAATTTAGCTGTCTGAAGCTGCAGCTGTACAGGGGTTTTAGCAGCCGGTCTTGGTACTGCTGTTAAGGAAATAGAATCATAGAATAGCTCTGGTTGGAAAGGACCTTAAGATCATCCAGTTCCAACCCCCCTGCCATGGGCAGGGACACCTCACACTAAACCATGGCACCTAAGACCCCGTCCAACCTGGCCTTGAACACTGCCAGAGATGGAGCATTCACATTTAGGTCAAACAGAAACAACATATAATCCTCTGCCTGTATCACTCCCAGTTATTTGAGGATGCTTTCTGCATGTTTACTACCCAATATTTGTAAATATTCTCTTCTTGAGACTATACTTTTGGACTGTTTTGTAGCTTCTGAAAACATTCACCAACCTTATTCACATTCACCACCCCTGTTTGCATTCAGCAAAGCCCAGGGCAGACAGACCTCATGAATAAAAGTGTGATGGACAGGGTCTGAGAGCAGCAGTTCAATCTCTTATTTGACCCCACGTGTACTGTTCAGTTCTCCACTTTACTGTTCATGGTACTAATAGCAAAGGGAAGCTCTGGAGGGAAACATCATGGAAGTTGCACTGTGTCCTAGCTGCAAAGCTCTCTGCCTAACACCCTGAAAGGTAACTGTAATATATGAAGAGTGATTTAGTTTATTGATGTGTATTGGCCCGAGTACTGGTGAATATAAACCCTCAGTGATCACGGGCTTTACAGCATGGCTTTATTTGGATCGTTTCAGGAGGCTTCAATGGGTTTTGCATTTTCATTTTGTAATGATGAATTACCTGAAATCATTCCTCTCGGAATAGATTCCTCCAGCTTTGGCTCCTGAGAGGATGTTTCATTCGATGTCGAAAATTGCAACAGAACATTTCCTTGAGCCATTGATATGTCAGAATGGAGTTTATTATCACTCACAGTCCCAGCGTATTGGAGCTGTGTGAAAGGCTTTGTAAATAATATGACATGGGGAGGAACTGATTTGGTGCTGTGATAGGTGGTGAACATTTTGAGGCAGGCATACAGGGTGAATTGAAGTAGCAGGAAGTGTGACCCTTTCTAGTAAGAGGCTTTCTCGCTCTGTAATGTATATTGGTAATTAATGAGAAGTTTAATGGAGGAAGCAGGATTTCAGTGGCTCATAATGGTACAAGGTGTTGTCTTGTTTGTGTGTTGTTATAACTGCTTGTTGTTCATATGCCTTTGAATGAATTAGAAGATGGCTTCTACATGCAGTCTCTTGAAATCTGTTTCAGGTCCTGCTATATGTTCAAGAGTGTATTAAAATTGCTGTTTAACACATTTCAAAGCAGATGGTTAATCAATAATTATCCCAATCCACAACCAAAGGCAATATCACCCCTTTCATCAGGGTTGACCTGCACTACATGCCAGTTTTCGTAAGTAAATATTAAGTTTTAGGTAGCTTACCTTTTCCTAAGTAAATATTAGTTTTAGGTAACTTAATAATAGTTTAAGGTAACTTTATAGCAATCAGCATACTTGCAGTTAGGAAACTCGCCATCAGTTAAACATGTGTGTTTCAACCATTATCCCCTTAAAGCTGGTTGTTGTTCCAAACTCCGCTGTTGCAACAATGTGCATTAAGGGTTACTCTATGCTTTACTGAATGGAAAATACAAGGTGCTGCCTGACAGTGCTTTCCTTATGGTTTCTGTAAACACTAAAAACCAAGCCTTTATTGTCCTAAAAGTCACACACAGCTCTCATTAAAATCAATTTCATCCATTCGTCTTTAAGATTTCAGGTGTAGGTAGCAGAAGGAAATTAATTTGAAAATACCCCTGGTTTGCCCAAGCGTCATTATCTTGGTGTCTAATCACAGTTCTTCATTTACATATGAGAAAATTGACACACGAAGAGGTAGATTTTCTCATTATCAAATGAATATCTAAGTTAGGCTGTAGCTAGTGATTGCCAGGTTTAACCTTGATGTGTCATGTGTCAAGTCGCTCCTCTGTGTAAATGAGTGGAGGAGAAGGGATGAGCTGCTGCTCAGCAAAGGAGCTATGGGGCTACTGATTTCTTCATATCCACACCACTGGATCGGTGGGAAAGATGCTTTCAGCTTGGGGTTGTCTCTAAGTTCTTTATTCAGGCCTTGTGCACTCACCATTTGCGCTATGTAGTGCTCAGGCCATTCCTCTTGGGCACACAGTTGTTCCAATTATTTTTAAAGACATTTTGTGCATCGCTCAGTTCTGTTTCCTTTCCTCTGCTCAGAGCTCTCTTGACACTTCCTAGTGGTTTCAGCATTAGTTTATATGCAGACAGAGTACAGATTTCATCCTCCTTCCCCAGGTTTCTGGCTGATTTTTTTTGGTCAATGTATTTGTCATAGCCCAAGTGGCATTTCCAACTGGATGCTGCTTAATCGGTTACTATTCAGCACAGCTAAGAATGAGGTTCTATTTTTAGGTTCTGTCACTCCGTGTCTTTCCATTTTAAGATAAATCCATCTCTGATGTCTCCTGTTTCTGAGCGACAAAAGCCCAGGTTTCATTTCCAGCTCCAAACTATTTCATTCTTGTATTAACTTAGGCCTTAAGATCCCTTGCTTTTAGTTATCAGCTGTTTCCAGAAGTTGTTACTGAGCAGACACTGGCTCCATCGCAGCCCTCCCATTGCCAGAGGATTGCTGATTGTTGACTGTATTACTTTATTACCCACAAATAACCTTTATTTAGATCCAGAGTGGTGATCTTAATACATTAGGACCAAGGAAATGGAGGCATTTAGTGGTAGAGTGCATGGACAACATTGGTGATGGGAGGGAAGGGATGGCAGGAAGCATTCTTTTACTTCCAGCTTAAAATCTCTCCTGTAGAAGTCACCTCTTCTGTATTGTTTTCCATGCAAATGTTTCTCAGGAGGGTAGGCAAAGGGCTGGAGGGTTTCATTGCAAACAAATCTTTTTTAGACAGTTTTTCCTCTCCAAACCTCAGCTCTGGAAATTGTTCTGATTTAATAATGCAGCACCATGCAGGTTTTGGCCTCATGTTTTCCCTCCTGATGCTGCAGGCAAGGCTTAGACAAAGTGGTGAAGAAGAACAACAAACCAAGAGGGAAGTGTTGGACTGCACCAACCACAGTGATGGAAAACTGTGAGTGGAGTTTGCTTTCTTGGATGTCTCAAATGAAGGCTACAGAAAAAGGTCAGGCAGATAGAGCCAGAAAGAAGAAAAAGAGATCTCACGGAGCCAGGCAATAGTGGATGGTTCACTGAAAGCTTTGTAAATATGTGCAAGTTTGGCCCTAGCTTCAGATTTACTGACGAGCCCAGATCATTTGAGCTGCACCTGATTGTACTGCGGGCAGCTGTATACAGCTTTCCATGGTATGGTGAAGCTTGTTCTGTGACTTGTAATAGCTTTTCTAGCATGGCTGAAAAGCTTTTCTCCTTGTTGCCATTCTCTTTGTATGTTTTATTTTGATTGTATTTCATGGAGGGGAAGCTATCCTTATCTCGGACCATTTTAACGTTGTCATAGGGAACCGGTTTCAAAAAGGCAATTTCTTTCCCTCTCTTTCCCTCTTTCGTGCAGATGCAAGTGTATCTAACACAGCCTGTGTCCTCTTTGCACCTGCAGCTCTGCCAGGAGAGCAAATCAATTAGATGCGGTCAGAGCTGCCTGTATCTGTTGTAAGGGAAACAAAATCATCCCATATGATACATACAGAAAGTTGGCTGTTTATCGGCCTGTTTCTGTGTTTTGCTGAGAAATTGCTTGGCTTAATGCAGTTGTTGCAAATATTTAAGGTTTCAGACCCTTTATGAGTGTTTCTCAGGTGTCAGACTTTGAAATGATAGATGACACTCTTCCTTCAGCAAGTGATTTACTGCAGCCTTGTGAGTTGCAGGCACAGACAATAAAGAACTGATGTAGGTGTTGTAAGGCACAGTTTTCATGCTGGATTCTGCACTGATATTTTGGGACAAGTCACCCCATCTCTCTGTGCCTCAGTTTCCCTATGTGTAAAAAGAGGAGAACCTATCTGCTTTATAAATCCCTCTGACAGCTGCAGCTGGGAGGCACCCAATAAGAATGAACATGGGCTGTGAGCATTATTGCTGCCACTCAGGCACTGGGTTTCCTCTATGCATTCGCTGTCACATTCATTCTTTGTGCCTGTGTTGTCACTGGTTTCACATCCCACACTTGGAGCCTTTTGTCTTGTGCTTTGCAGCCTGGTAGAAATTTCCCTTTGGGCAGCCATGCCATGGGCTTAGGAACTCATTGAAAACTGAACTCAAGTTCTTTTATACTTCCCCACCCTGTCTAATCTCCTTTTATTCTTGTTTTGTGTGCTCATCCATGCGCTTTGTGAGCAGCTTGTTTTCCTATTCGGCACTGTGCTTTGACTCTTGTGAAAGGCACTATATTAAGTCTCTAATAAAGTGTGTGTAAGCTATTCATGTCACACTCTGCACCAGGGAGCATAGTCCATTATGCAAATGATCAGTGCAAGCTTCCTATAAACCACATATACTCAAAGGGCACTGCCTTTATATTACCATCAGCCAGCACAGACATGTGAAAGGAATAGGAAGGATATGAAAAGGAAGGTTCTTTCTATCAGGTTCATGCAATTTGTTCTTTTCAACAAGAAAACATCCTCAGGAAACAAAGCAGTGGTTTTCTATCTCCAGGTTAATACTGTCCCTGCTTGCCCAAACTCAGTGAAACTCCTTTTCATCAAGTCCACTGGATTTAGGAGGTTTAGCACAAAATGTGTCAGCCCCATTAGCCAGGAAGCTGCCAGTGTTGTGACGGACTTCAGTGGGGGATTCAATGCCTGCAAAGGCAAATTGTGTCCTTGATTTCAGTGCTGCAGTCATCCAGGCCGTGTGGCGTAGAACAAGGTCAGAGGAGCCCACTGGTGTTATCCCCCTCTGGCAGCCAGGTAGCCCTAACGTGCGACTGCAACTGCAATGGAGTGGTCCAGATATTGCATAGATCCACCTTTAGCTATTCTTCAGTGCAGGTCCTGCTGCACAGTTCTTAATATCCACAGTAGCTTCCAAACCATCTCATCCAGCCAGGAAAGAGAGCTACATCATGGGATTGATGGAATCGCTCAAATCAGCTCACGTTTAGTGTGATGCACACCCACAACAAATCCTTCCAAAATGGCCCATGATTAGACATGTAAAGTGATTGTCCACTGACGAGTTCCAAATAATGGACACATTTGAGAAAATGACAATCTGCTGGCAGATAGTTTGCAAACAGAAAGAGAGATCGAATTCATCAGCTAAATGATTCATTCTGGCTTCCTCCGAGTTGTTCATGGCTAAAACAACCCATGCATGGCTCCACCAGGCAGTTTTCTGAGCTTTACCATTTCTTCCTGTGATTGTCATGCATATAATATCTTATTACATTGGATATTAATGGCAGCGTTGTGCTCAGGTATTGAAAATCCATATGGCCTGTATAATATTTACAGTATGACACAGTAATAAGTCACAGCGACAGCTGGCTGCCGTGCACTCTTAGCGCTGTGCTCCCAGCAGAAGCAGAGATGTACCACGATGTTTGTTGGGATAGAGATGAGCCTGGCTTTTAATTAGTTGGATTTGTGGCTTGAAGTGGGGGGAGCTGTGGAGGGTGGGTGTTGCTTTGCATATGTTACTGTGGCGTGAAGACTGATAGCAGAGGAATAGTTCAAGTGCAGCTTAAAGGCTGTTTTTTGCTTCGCCTCTTGCTGACAAAGCAGATGGGGAACACCATGAAGACATCTTGCTCTTTCTGGTGGACCTCCCTGTTTCATGGGGGTCTGCATGGGGAAGGGAAGGAGCGCTTCTTTCTGCACTGCACTGGATGTGGGAGCATCACTGAGAAGCTGAAACGGTTTCAGGAAAGGGGGAGCACTGGACTGTGACCCTGGAAGTGCTCAGGAACTATGGAGATCAAGCAGGAGCAAGGGCACAGAGACAGGAGTGCAGCAGGAAGGCTGCAGATGGTTGTCAGTGGCATCTTGGTAATACACCTGCCAAGAAAGGGGCAGAGTGTGAAGTTTGTGCTGTCAAGAATGGGGATAAAATGAGGATGCTCAGTGAGAGTTTGAGCAATGCTCTAGATCTGAGGAGGGAGTGAAAAAACCCCAAACCCTGAGATTTATGTGCAGCTTGGTATTGTTGTGTGTGGCCTGGGAGAGGAGGGAAAAGGGGGAGGTCGGGGATGACTGACGGGGACCAGACCTCAGCGATGGGAAGGAAATTGCTGTTGTGAATAGGAGGCAGAGATTGGAGACTACAGAGACAGTCTCTTGGGGTGGAAGGTCAGGAATACAGAGCAACAAGACAAGCATGGCTAAAGCTTCAGCTCCTGGAGAGACAAAATGAGCAGTGTGGCTAAGCCCTGGTGACCCCACACGTGCTGTGTGAGGTCCCTGCTGCTCCAGTTTTAAAAGCCATGGGAAGCAGTCCCCACACCTCCGTGCCTCGAAGCTGTGTTCATCCTTTCCTCCCTGCAATCTGCATCTCAGCAAGTCAGCCCTACCCCATGGAGCCTGCAAAGATGCTGAGCTCCACTGTGCTGGCCAGGGGCTGTAGCAATTCCTCACTTCCCCACTCTCCCTTTCAGATGCAGATGGAATTTTGTGCCATGGGGGATAGAAACCTGCTGGCATCTGTCACTGAGGCTTTGCTCTCATTTCCAGGCAGATTTCTTATAACGATGGGAACTTATCAACCTGAAAAACTTCCCAGAGACCATTTCTTGGGGGATGGAGTGGAAATGGGATCTCCTCCTTCAGGATGTGATGGCCTTTTCCGGGGGACAGTTTAATCTTGCAGAGGCAGATGAATATGAGGCTCAGTAATTCGGTACAAGCAGGAGATGAGGGGGAATGGAGAGAATTTCAATAAAGCAGCTGAAAGTAAAGAACCTGGAGCTGCTGTAGAGTCCTGTCAGAGTCCCTGCTTGATGAACCTGGGGTGGAGATCACCCAGGGTAGGTGGCAAAGTGTTGCCCTGAGGGTAAAAGCTGCTTTATAATAGAAGCTGCTAGTCCAGTTCCCCCATTTTTCTTCCTTCTCAGTAACTCTGTCCCCTCACAGCTCTCAGGCACTGTACTCTTGCTTTCCCCTCCTGTGTGTTCTCACTCTTGTACAGGCTTCTCCTTTCCTTGGCAAGAGGTTGCCTGGGACCTGAGCTGTTGTGAAAGGTTTCTGCTGGTTGTCAGCAAAGGAGGGGATTTCATCTGAGCTGCATAAGACAAAGACACCAGACAAGGGGAAGCAGACCGCTGATTTCTGCTTTTATTACACTCATCTCTGGGCAGCAAACAGCGCACCAGGCACTGAGAAACAACTGAAAGGGCATATGTATGTGAGGACACACACTGCTCACTGTTTCCTATGCTGTCACCTTGCAGAGCTGGTCCTCTCTCCTACTTGCTGTAGCACTCGAGGCAGGGAGATGTTCCACTGAGAACCCAAAGGTCACCAGGTGTATGTGTTACAGAAGTGTCATTTTGCTATGTCCAACCCAAAATCCCTCTGCAAAGCCACTGTCTGTAACTCCCCCTCCCCAGCAAAGTTGGGCCCTGAGAGTTGTTTTTATTCTAGTAGAGATGTCACGTCTGACAGTTGCTGTCACCCTATGATTAGACCAACAATCAGCCTTAGCTTCGTTTGATAGAATATGAGCCCTGACTGATTAACAAAGCGGCCTTTGGCCTCAGGTTAATAACAGATTTCACAGCACTGCTACGGAGTGATTATTATTTAACAAGGACTTAGTGGAAGTTTGATATTCTCCTACAGACTTCTGTCCATCTGAATGCAGAATCGGAAAGTAACAATTATAGACATGAACACCAGCCCAACTGAAGGTCTCCTGGTCCTGATGCGTCGGTATTCTTGGTGCATCTGTCGTATCTCTGTATTAGATGGACTAATATATCGGGTTTGCTTCTTTTTATGACACCTCAGTGTATTAATCAGCCAAAGTATGAAGTTGTCTCAGTCCATCAGTTATTTGAGTTATCAAGTTATCTTGTGTATTGCTTTCCTCCATCTGTCAGTCGTCTCACTAATGTCAGCCAGTGAAGTCCCCTGATAGGTCTGTCTTGCAGGTGTATCTCATTCCCTTTTGATTGTCATGACTTCTGATTGTCATGGAGATATCAATCTCCAAAGCATAATCTTCTCTCTTTTCTTAGTTATCCAGGTTAATCAGTTTTCTGGGTGGGTCTTTTGCCTTGGTGGCAAAAGCGGCACAGACCTGTCGTGTGAAAGGTGTTGTGCTATGAACTGAGATCAGCTGCACATCACTGCCTGCAGCCCATGTAACCCAGCTCAGGAACTGCAGATCTGAGCTGTTTCTGCCTCACTGAAACACCTTGGTGCCTCAGGCTTTAGTACAGCAATCTCACATTAATCCAGCTTGCTACAGAAGTGCTATTACTGTTATGTCTCAGAGGGTCACCTGTGAATAGTCACTCTAAGATTGGTAAACTGATAGGTGTGCGATCCTGTTCAAAACCATATGGCTTGAATGACTTTGATGTCCAAGTGACATACTCAGGGTGATGTATTGAATTAGGAGCTTAACTATAACTGAAAGTTAATGGACTTAGTTTCCTAAGTCTTACATACTGCAGCACTTTGCAGAGCAATGCCTAAGTGTTGCACTTTAGGAGCTTACCGGGAGGCAACAGGAAGCTTGCAGTGAAACAGGGAACGGAACTTGGGTCTCCTAGTTCCCAGTCCAGCTCCCTGTCCTGAGCCATCCTTTCCTCCCTGATAGAAAGAGGGAAATGATGCCTGTATCACCAGTTGTGGATATCTCAGAATCCAAACCCAAGGGGTAGAAAATGGTCCTGCTGAAACCCAAAGAGGAGAAAATGGTCCTGCTGAAACCAAAAAAGGAGAAAATGGTCCTGCTGATGCCAGTAGAGAAGGTATGGCAATTTCTTCTCCTACATGTTGAAAGGACCTCACTGAATGTGCTCCTTTACCTACAGACCTCTTCAGCTCAGCAAATGTTTTTGCCAATTAAAGGGTTTCCTGCTGCTGTGGTTGATCCACACAAATGGAAATAGAGGGGAGGCGTGGAGGAAGGAATCATTAAATCAGCAGAACAAAGGCATGAGGGCAAGTTAAAAGACCTGATCTGAATAAAGGAAGCTCCTCAAAATATCAGCTTCTTTGTCCTGCCTGTCCTTCATCCATCCAATTCTCCCGAATGCTGTAGAGAGGCTTTGTCATTCTCAATGACATGGCAGGAGGAGCCAGTCCTTCAGCACGCTGCCTAAAATAGCAACAGACGAGACAAAATGCTCAGAGGTTCACTCAGTCTATGAATGCTCAGAATTTCAGGGCCAGATCTGGATTATTCAGTCCTTACAATAAGATTCCTCATCACAGATACTTGATGCTTTGTAGACGGAGCTATGAAGATGGCCTCATTCATGGTTGCCCCTCTCTCAGGCATTATCTATATAAGTTAAGGTAATGTGTGTCAGACAGGTGAATTACCAATACCACAGTAGTATTCCAACTCAAAATTGGGCTCAAATTCCTGGGATTTAGCAACTTATATACCCCTAATGGAATTGAGATCCATTTTTTCCTCATCTCCCAAATTCCTCATCCTTTAGGCAGTCACTCCAGTATCCTTACTTCTTTCCAGGTTCTTGTGCAAGGTTTATCACCACAGTATTTGAGCAGCTTCCAGTGTAGGAGTGACTTAGGAGCATTGAGTGCTGAGGTTATTGCAGCTCTACCTTTATATTATTGGAATTTCCCTTACTACTGCCTTTTTCTTCCATCCTTTCCTATTTATCTAGTAATTCACCTCTTGGGTCTGAGAGATATGACCTGTGAGAGGATCCCAGGCTGAAATGCCAGTTCAGGAGCTATGATTGAGTTAGTCTGCCATAACTATTAATATCACACCTCCAAAACTTGTGTATAGGACATTGCAACATGCACTTACTTGCATTGTCAGCAGCTTGCAATACTGCTACAGGACTTTCCGTCCTCACAAAACAGTTGCACCAAGAGACCTTCGTATTCCTTGTTAGTATTTACAGTGGTCTCCTTCTACAAGAGAAAGCAACCTTAAGCAATGCAATCACATCACTCCCATAGACCTTCTCCACTCTATTGCCCAGTACATGCTTTTGTATATCTAAAGCATGGATAGTGGGTGTGTGGATAGAATAAAATGAGCCTGCTGAAGTCTCTGTGTTTCAGACAAATAGACCAGACCATGGAAAACAATGTCTTTGTGCTATGCTCCTGCAAAAATATGTTTTGTTTGTGATCCCAGCCTATTGCTCACAACAGTGAGATGGAATTACTTCTTCAGTCCAGTGGAAGATATGGAGTTTCAAATACCACAGAAACTTCATTTTGGAAGCTGTGTCTCCTGCTGGAGTTCGGGTGCCTTTGCCAATTCAGGCGCAGAGCTTAGTAGGTAGCTGGCTTGTAATTATCACTCCTTGCTGAACAACACAAGGGTTAAAGGGACCTTGCTGTGGACCGAGGCTGTGCGTGCATAAGCCTTTTCAAAGTCCCTGAGCATTTATCATCGTTCCTGTCTCCCAGCTAATGAGCAGCTAAAGTGATTTTCTATTGCTTGTAATTCAGCAAAATTGTTCTAACTGTTCGAGGAGCCAAAATTGACAGGCTAATGCGGCTGCTGCCTGACTGTCTCAATGGCTCATCGAAGGGTGAGCTGATTGCTGCCTCGGTGATCAGCCGAGGTGCTTCAGACCACATCATCTCTGTAATACATCAACAGTCTGAAAGCTGAAAACAAAGGCCAGAGGAGAGCAATCATAGGTCAGTGATGAATACTAAAGAGTACAAGGAAGAAAGAAGTATTATCTTATTCCCTGGTTTTCTTTCTCTGTGTCTCTCTGCATTCAGTGTACTGATGGTTTTGGAGCTTTCCTTACTTAAGCAGAATAAGTTAAGGTGGAATTGAGGATGGTATGGGCTGGTTGGGTTTGCTGTTGTCCTAGTAGGTTTGTTGTTGGATCTTGGAACACTGGAAGGTGGAAAGAGCAGCCACTGACTGCAGAATACATCAGCTTGAGACATGTCCTCCATTATATTGGAGCTGACATTTGCTGCTCACTCCCCTTCTCATGATCCGTGTTTCAGGATTTGGTTTCAGGATTTTGAGGTTTTATACCATGCTTTGAGTTGCATTTCTATTGTTACTTTTCCTCCAATGACAGGAATTAGAGTTACCTGAAAACAAACCTGAGCACACTTGGAAAGGCACTGGAGTGAGAATGCCTGGTTTCCCATACTGTGTGTATTGGTCTCTATGATGTCCAGAGTGCTGTGAGCTGAAGCAGAGCAGCTCTGCTGTATGTGAATTCTCTGGTATCTAGTGGAAGAGTTGATCTCCTATTGTAGTTACTCTTCAAGTCATGGCGTAGGCTCTCTGCCTTCTGATCAGCCACCTATCTCCACAAAATCTACACGAGCCCAGTGTGTTTTAAAGTGCTTTGTTTTCTGGCTTAAAAATGTCCAACATGTCCCAGCCTTATTGTTATTAGGTGGTGAACACACAGAGCGACTTCGTGACCCTCATTTCTTTTGTGAAAAAGACTAAAAAGGCCACATAATCAAGTTCTCAGTTGCAGGAGCTGAGATTTCAGAGAGCTCCCTGAATGGCTGGACTCAAGAGAGAAAAAAGGCACTGAGAAAAACAAGGATATAGAGAAGTCAAACTGAAGCTTTTAGCATTCTGGACCTCATGCCTTCCTTTTCGTGCTCAGGACATGAGTAAGCGTGCAAACTTGATTTTTGCCCAGGTGCTCCACTGCAAACTCAGTGGACCAGGAGATGCCTTTTCATCTGCCTCCTTGCAGACATAGGTGTCTCTCCTGGAAGTTAAAGTGTCTGCCGGTGTGGCTTTCAGGATCACTGGAACTCAAAAGCTTTCTTGCATCACCAAGCGCAGACCCCAGGGAAGTCATTTTCACATGGTGCTTATGCACTCAGGCTTCTATATCTGAGCTAGACAGCTTGAAACCTTGAAATACTACGGCAATTCTTCTCTGTCCAGTCCAGTCTCTCATCATCGTTAAGCTCAACTACAGATGAAATTTGAAGGGATTTATCCAGCTACTCTCATCAAAGGCAGGCACTAAAGAGAGCTCTGAATATTTACCCCATGCTGGGTTTATTTATTCCCCAAAACATTTCTTTGGAGTACAAATTAGGTTTTGAACCTAATTCTCAGTGTGGGCTTTGTTTGGTGTATAAAACCTGAGCTTGTGTGGGCTGGCCAGGGGACTGTCTTTGCAACTGCTGCTTTGTCCTCAATAGAAGGTATAATTACCCTAATTTATTCTGAAAGAATGATGGCTCTGCCTTCAAACCTTAGAGATAACCGAGAGATAAACCTAATGCTTTTTCAAATCAGAAGTTCTGGATTCATTTTTTTACCGTTGTGACCCAGGAGCATGCATCAAACTGTGACTTACAATGGGTAAAAATAGCCAGGGACATATAGGATCAGGTTCTCTGTCACAGGAACATGAATAACTCGTGCTATGCTGACATTTGGGATCTTTAGATACCATATGGTTGATCTGCACAAACATAATATAAAGCACTGTGGCAAAGGTGGGATCTGAACCTGTATTTTCTGAATCCCAGGAGAAGGTGTTGCTTGTTGAGTTGCACAAATAGCACCACTAATTGCTTTTCTGAGATTTGTTTGCATAGATCATGGTTTTAGTGATGGTTGGGGGCACTCAGGTTTCTTGGAGGACTTAGGTGCTAATCTTTCTCAACTTTTAATGTAGAGGATGGCTCATCTAGAAGCTAAGGGAGAAGATGGGCAGCTGTTGAATTACAGATTTAAGGAACCTGCCTTGCTGTATTGACTACTGAAAGAACCAAAAGATTTTACTTAGCCTAAAGCTAAGAAAAAAGCTAAGAAGCAAAGCTTCCAACATCTTCCTCTTTTATTCACAGAATAAAGCCCTCTCATGCTAATTGTCCACATCTCCATCTTCTTCAGACGGCTTGCCTTTCATATTGCTTGATTTTATATAGTTGGATGCTTAGGATGTTTATTAACCAAAGAAAAAAGCAGAAAAAGACAGAAAGCACAATCTGAAAAGGAGACTTAACTGGAAAAGATGCTTAGATTTAAAGAATTGTCCTCATATTCAATAGTGATGCATTAAATCACTGAAGTTTCAATAACTCATACAGTATCTCCATGGAGATGTGCACCATATGGAGTTAATTAGTAGAACAACAGAACAATCAATTAGTTCCTTAATAAGTTTTACTAAGAAATGATAACAAACACAAACAATTTATTCAAACAAATGCCTGGACCACAATGATAGTTTAATGGCCTCTGTGAAACTGGCTCCATGCTGAGCCCCTTACTGGTACTTTGATTGATTTTGAAGATATTGAGGGTAAATGTTAGCTTTGGTCCAGTCAAAATGTTTTATCAGGATGATCAATTATTTACAGTATTAGAACACAGAGAGGAGATTGCTGAGAGGTTTTAATATAAAAAATGATAATAAAAAAGAGGGGAAAAAGCCCCTTGAATAATAAGATTCTATCAAGGCAGTATTTAACCTGGTAGCAGTATGTGGGGAGTAAGACAATAGGGATTTGCCCTGCATGCCACATTTAATCCTAGAAATAAATTGGCTTTTTGTATCATATCAAGATTGGTATTTTTGGTATATACATTGGATAAGAGAATCAGGCATGCACAGGTCATCCATTAACTTGGACATATTCGAAGCAAAGTAATGCTGGGAATTGGAATCTTGGCAATTAAGTAGTGTAAGTCAGAATGAGCAAAGGGAGTTGGCTGTGGGGTTTTATGTTGATCTGTATCACAGGTATTTATTTGTATGAGGTTTTTTCTGCATGAAAGGTGGCATCTCTACATGGCACACCTGACTTCTACTGATAGCAAGAAGGACTCAAGAGCTCTGGAGAATGCATTACCCATGCCACCAAGAAAAGTTGATATAAAAATTAGCTCCCTTGCTGCGCTCAGGGGCTGTGATTAATTGCTTGTTAGCAAGATGTTCAAAGTACCACGATTTATGAGAGTTTGATCAGGCAGATTATGGGATATAACATTTCAATAAATTCATGGTGACTATAGATATATGTTACAATGATAAATAGGTCAAGCTACTATAGACATTTTAGATCCAATAAAGTTATTTTTAGAATGTGTTTATGTGATGGACTAACCTATTATTTACCCAGCTGCATTTTTATGAACTAATCCTTTCCTTTAAAAAACAAGCCCAGACTTCAGAATGGTGTTTTATTGCTACCATCTTCCCCATAATTCTTCTTTCTCCAATAAATAGATCTCTCTTTTGTGGAAACAAAAAGATTCCTCTCTTTGCAACTTTGGAAGCTGCTCAGGCCTTGCAGCCAGAGGCTGTGTGGGAATGATGCTCAGGATGCAGACTGTGAGCAGTCATACCCAGAGGGGACACATCTGGCAATGCTCTTTGGGGGAAACTCAGCCACTGAACAGTCTCTCCCAGCTGGGGCATCTACAGCAGGGAATCAGGTAATGAAAACTGCTGGCAGAGAGAAATTCAAACTCTTGTGTAAGCCATCAAAGCCGCTGTCAATCCGTAGTCTTCATTTCTTTGACCAGTGGTGTGTGTGTGTATATTTGTGTCTGTTTCTGAGGCTTTCTGCTAAATCACAGCAAAATGGAGATGGTTTCTCTTTATGCCCTTGCTTTAGTAGCATCTTTTACCTGTCATGCTGGCTGTGGGTTTCCAAGGCAGCCTTTGCTTCAGGAAACAGGTTCAGGACTGCAGTGAGTAGGTGGCAGTACCAGCTCTGCTTCTGGTGCAGTGGCCATCATCTCAGTCCCTGAAGATGCTGGTTTAAGAAAAAACCTAATACAGTCTTTACAAGTTCCAGTACCTGTGGATTCTTTACAGCACCTTCACTTTGCTTTGCTCTTTTTCTTTGGAGACCGTATTAAATGGCTATCCCAATCTTGTGGATACGGTTTATTATTTCACTAAGGAAAAGGACTAAAATGTCATTTTCATGTCTGTGTAAACTGAGTCTTCCTCTTGGCTTGTTTCTGCAGGTGACTGTGAGGTGTTTCAGTAACATAGCCCCCCATCATCAGCACCCCAGCAGCCTCCAGTTGGTGGCTGAGTAGCTGAGGATAAATCTCTGCTTGCAGTCAGACTGCTGGTTAGGATGTAAATGTCTAAACTTTGTAGAAGTGACCTCTGTTAAGTGGTTTAATGCAGTGTGTTGTCAGGAGCTCATGAATTCTGTATTACAGCAAGTAG
>JBCJKH010050274.1:0-26867 GCA_039877255.1 Loriculus beryllinus | reverse complement strand
TGTACAACACTTCTTTACCTTAAGAGGAGGGGAATTTATTCTCCTTGCTTTCAGTGACACTTGGGTCCACAAGCAGATGAGTGCAGACACAACCGCCACCCCCAAGTGTGGCTTATGTGTATTTAAGTTTAACACTGGAAAGCCAAAGCTCTAGGCACAGCATGGTCCTTTTTAAGTAACTGGGGCTGAATGTAGGTAAAGATGTTCAGCTTCAACACTGTCCTGTGTTCTTCTGTTGCTTTCTGGAAACACTGTTCTGGATTTCTTGATAACTGTTTGCATGAGTGAATGTAACATGTAGCATCTCACCCGTCCACCACCCCATAGCTCTGCTGCATCTGCTAAAATTTACCAAGCAGGAATAAGTCATGGCAGCAGGTCAGGCACCAAGTAGATGCTCACAGTAAGTGGAGGATTTTCACTTACCTTTGCTTTTAGCATCTCCTAACATGAGCAGGAGAGGAAAGGCTGCCCATAGGCTATTGGGTGCGGAGGCTATGTGGCTGGTCCATCACAGGGACTGAACACCTCCAGCCCATGTGTCCTGCTTCCCACCTCACCCCCAGTCAAGGCCTGGAAAAGGAGATTTTGATGCCCATGAAAAAAAAAAAAATCACCCTTTCTCCCCCAAATTTCATTTACTTTGCCTAAAAGAACTCCCTGTAAAAGAGACCATCTGTCCTGATAATCCGTGTGCCACAGTTTTGACAACTGCAATATGAAATTACCCAAGTGGTGATTTTTATGGGTGTTTTATACTTCCCTAGGCAAGGAAAGTGGCTTGAATTCTCTTCTCTTACTTCCCATTCTGTGCCTGACCCCCGGCAGCACTAACAGCTGAAGCTTTTTTGGCAAGTGACAGTCTGGCCTTTCTGATTTTCTCCTCCTGTTTCTCACTCGAAGCGAGCTTTTTCCACTCCAGCGCTTCACATCAGTGGGTGCCAGTTACCATCACGAGGCCAACAGATTCCTGTTCCTAACGTCATGGAGCACGGATTGTTGCTGGAGGTGGTGTAGCTGGAGGTCAGCCTGCTGATCCAGGATGCGCTGCAGGGGCAGCCAGACCCTGGGGCTCAGGTTGTCCCACCAGAAGGGGTTACGTGTACTTTTCGTATCATATTCATAACTTCTCTGCTGTTCTGTACTATAGGCCCGTCCAAAGTACTTGAACTGTATTGCAATCAGCTGCTTCTTTCTCGCTGCAAAGACCATTGAGGAAGATGAGGTAATTTTTCTGCTCTTAGACCATCTTAGTATTGTCTGAATACATGCTCCTCCAGTCCTGCCTTTGCTTGCACACGGTGCCTGGCGCTTGCCAGGACAGGAATGAAGCATTTGGTGTGATTTGTGTAATGAGTGGTTCTCTTACTTCTTCCTTTGCATTGGCTTTTGCAGAGGATTCCAGTACTGAAGGTTTTGGCTCGGGATAGCTTTTGTGGTTGTTCTCCAGCTGAAATTCGCAGAATGGAGAAGATAATCCTGGATAAACTGAACTGGGATCTTCACATGGCAACGCCACTGGATTTCCTTCATATTGTAAGTAAGGACAAGTAAGGGGCTGTTTACATTCATTCTGGTGCTGGTCAGTGTAAGTAAGGATTCGGGAGGTACCTCAACAAAACCAGAACACAGATCTCAGGGGGTGTTCAGAATTCTTTCGTATAAGTAGTTTCTGACAGAAAAAGCCTTGCCAGAGAATTCCAGAAGAGACTTTTAACACTTTGCGTGCCATTTCCAAAGCCACAGACCTGCCATCTGACCACCTGGCCTATATTAAGGCATGTTAAGCTACACACCAGGACTCAGTTTCTGAAAACCATCTGCCTAAGTCTTAACTTAATGGCTTTTCTCAAAGCTAAATGCCAGGCAGCACGGAAGCCCTAAGCCCAACGTGGAGGAAGCACATATGCTGGGCAGTGGGCGTGCTCTGTGCCTGCTGCTGAAGCGCGCTGCCAGAGAGCCAGGTTCATGAGTGGGATAAGACAAAGGCAAGGAAAGTGTCCTCAGGTTCTCTGTTGAATTTCCTCCTCTCTGCTTGATTGAGAAGGGAGTTTTTTCTAGGACACCTGAAGTGCCAAACCTGTGTAGTCAGAGAAGGGTGGAAGGGGAGAGCCTTTTGCAGAGCCCTGGGAAGCCCCATCTCCAGGCAGATGGTTTGTGTGACGGCAGGTCCCAACCAGAGAGCCTGCACCAAGCTCTTGATGGGTTCAATGCATTAGTGTGTTTTCTATGGTGTAGAAATGGCCTTGAAGGTTAAGCTGGAGGATCCTTGTGCATCCAAAACGTATCGCATGCGGCTCGCGAGATCTGCCCCAGCTTGGCCTGCGGGGTTGCCTGTTGGTGACACCAGCTGCCTCACGTGCTTGTTTTCCCCCTCAGTTCCACGCAGTTGCGGTGTCCAACAGGCCTCAGCTACTGACCATCCTGCCCAAGCTGAGTCCCTCTCAGCACGTGGCGGCACTCACCAAGCAGCTGCTGCACTGCATGGCCTGTTACCAGCTGCTGCAGTTCAAGGGCTCTATGCTGGCGCTGGCCATTGTCAGCCTGGAGCTGGAGAAGCTGCTCCCCGACTGGCTGGCTCTCATCATCGAGCTGCTCCAGAAAGCACAGGTGAGGGGGTGCTGGCACTGCACATCACAGCGGGGAGGGACCGGGGGCTGCGCCTGCCTCAGAACTCCAGGGATCCAGCCAGTGGGGCTTTCGGATCCCTCACTGCCCATCTATCTCTGCCTGCTTCTGCGAGGATAGTTGTGCTTCAGCCTGAAAGGCTTGTTGGGATAGTTCCACAAAGTCCTGAGCTTGACTGCATCCAGTTGGTGATAAAGGGAGGAGCTGCATGCCCTGATGTGTACGGGCACTCTCTGCACCAGGGAGCAAATAACACACAGGGGAGAAAATCTTAGTTAACCTCTCTTAGTTCATTCTCTAAGCATGTGTGATGGTCCAGCAAGTACTGGAAAGAGAAAAGTTGCTGAAAATACGCAGTGAAACCTTTTAATATCTGAAGGGTTCTCCTCCACGCTATTGCCATGAGGTCTAGGCAGGAGGGGGAGTTGATCTTTATAAAGTCATCATGTCAGGGATCTTTTTGGTCCTCTACTACTTACTTTTGCTTGCACCCCATGTACTGAGAAGTGAGGTGCAGGGGTGGGCAGTGTGCTCCAAGCCTGAGCTCTGCCCTGGCTGACAGCCTCCCCTGTCCATCCATAGCAGTGATCCCACAGTGCTGGTTCCTTTGTTGTCTTCCCTTTCCAGATGGATAGCTCACAGCTGATCCACTGCCGGGAGCTCGTGGCACATCACCTTTCCACCCTGCAGTCTTCTCTGCTGCCCAATCCTGTATATGTCTACAGTCCCCTCCAGCATACCCTTGTGACCTGTAACAGAGGAGTGTTCCCATGCCAGCCCTCCTCTGTCCCAGGGCCAGGTTTCTCCAAGGACAACGGCAGACCAGAAGTCCCAGTCACAGGTACAGCTGCACTCTACCAGCATCTGCCAGCTTCCAGCAGCTGCAAACAAGCCTCTGCCAAGCGTAAAGTGGAAGAGATGGAAGTGGACGACTTCTATGATGGGATCAAGCGTCTCTACAATGAAGACGTTGCTCCGGAGGCAGTGGCTCTGGAAAACGTGGGCTCTGTTTGTGGTGCTGATGTCTCGAGGCAGGAGGGCAACGTTTCCCCTTGTCCACCTTTACAGCCAGTGTCTGTGATGTAGCTGGGAGCGCACACCACCCGCTCCACCACAGAAGAGTGCAGAACCTAGCCTCCTGTCTGCTCGGTGGGAGGAGAAGGGGCCATACCTTCTCAGGCTGGACTGAAGGGAGCCAAAAAAAAAAACCCCAGAAAAAAAAAATCCTAACCCTTTTTTGATTTTTTTTTCTTGTGCGGCTAATTATAGTTCCACTATTTAAGCACTTAAAAACACAAAAAAGAATAAAAAATCTAAAAAAAGACCCAAAAACCAAACAAAAAAAGTAGAGAAAATTGTTCCTTTCTAGTGTTGTCAGTTCCACTTCCACTGTTTTTCTGCTCCTGTGTCCTGTAACCCATTGTCCACATCCCAGAGCTCCCGTCACTCCTGCAGAGCTGATCTGTTTTCCCAGACAACTTAACACCTCTCTGGTCCATTTCCATCTGCTCCTCGCTCTTTTTGCTTGTTCCTCCTTTAATTCTCTGCCAGTCTTGTGCATGATGTCCTGTACCACCCGGCCTCCACATCACCCTTCCTTTTCCTTTCTAAAGAAAAAGACCCTTCTTGTTTTGCTAGCACTTTGGTGTTTAAATGTGACTAAAATACTTTAAAACTGGATTTCAACTAAAGGTTAGTCAGGAACAAGAGAAAAACAACATGTGCAGGCTGCTCCATACTTCAGGAATAATCCGAGGAGTGTGAAGAGCACTAGGGCAGCCAGCCACAGGGCTCTGTGCCTTGCACAGAGACTTCAACGTTTTCCAACACAGAAAGCAGTTAATGGAGTTTGCATCGCTTGAACAAAAATGGTATTTTTCCCTTGTTTGCACCAAGGAACCTCGCGTTCCGTGTGGATTTTCACTGTCTGCGTCAAGCATCAGCCTTTAATTGTGCAGTGTTTTTCCCCCCCATGTGTTTGTAAGCTTGGTGTGTGACCAGCCCTGCTGGGTGAGGTGCCGGGGCAGCTCTGCACGCCCCAGGTTTGAAAGGTGCGTCATTACCAGCCACAAACTCTAAAGCAAAGACCCTAACCCTCAAGTTTTGTGTTCATGTAACTTCTAACCAGGAGTACAACCTTTAAAATCATGTCTTTTCAATGTTGCACCTCTGTTTCTGAGAATGACCCATCCCAATTGTAAGCTCTCTCCACAGCCCTGAGGAAGGTATTGTATCTGGAGCCTTCGTACTGAGGAAAGCCTTCTGGTAGCAATAAAGAAAGTTGTCCTGGATTCCAAGTCTGGTTGTATGATTTTTAGCCAAGTCAGGGACCAGTTTTACCTGGAGGCTGGAAGGGAGCTGCACCATGCCAGACCTGTGCCAGAGCAGCTTGGTGGGGGTACAGACTGAAGTCTTGCTCTTCCGGAAGCTCATCGGTGACAGAAGGGATTAGATTCTGTCATCCTGACACCTTGCTGGCTTTGGTCCTGTGCACTTCAGCAGTTGGCCCCTCCTGCTGCCTGTCTCCTGAGGTGCCATCCTTTTTATGGTGCACAGCCCCCCAGTGAGCAGCTTCCCTTGGGTTTCAGCTCCCTTCCCACCCGCATCCTGGAAACCACCTCCCGAGGCCACATTTCCCAGAGGGGTGTGCACCATCCTCCCTCCTTCCCTCCCTCCAGCTGTACCCATCCTCCCTACCACTCCCTGACCTTTTCCTGCAGTCCAAGTGCTTCACCCAGCACACCCCTAAGCCTCACCTTCTGTTGGGTTCTACCCCTCCACAGGTTCCTTCCTCACAGTTTATAAAGGACACAATCCCCATATTCACCAGTATCAACACGCAGGCTCTCCTGAGGATCACAGCCCAAACCCTTCTGCAAACACGCACAAGGAGAGGGTTTGGCAAGAGGCTGGGAAAAGGAAGGTGTTGGCTTGTGCCAGCTGGCACGGGCCTTTGCTGCTGAAGGGCTTTCATGCTCCGGAGCCACAGACACACACAGGCATCCCCAGCCCCAGCAGACTGCAGAGGGAGGCAGGCACCTCTTCATTTTGTTGGCACAATGGACGCAGGCAACTCCACCAACAAAAACCAAGGTTCAGAGGATGAAACCTCTGCCCCGCTTGGTGGCCATACCTCTGCAGGGACCAAGAATGCTGGTGGGCCAGCTCCCTGGCTGTGCTGGACCTGCACATGGGCCTCAACAGGACTACAGCAACATCTCAAGCGGTCTTGAGCCTTGCAGCTCTCCTGCTGCTGATGCTGCGGCCAGCTGTGTCTCAGGCCAGCCGGGGCAGTGATGAGCCCAGGGAACACAGGTCTGGTGTGCAGGTTTGCAGTGGTTTACAGCTAAAAAAGTGATGTCTGAAGACTGACCTGCCTTTGAAAATGAGGCACATCCCAGCAAGATCAGCTGCCCCGCGCAGCGAGGTCCAGCAGGTTTGCAAATAACCTGCACTGCCAGAGAAAAAACCAACGTTTCCCACTTCCCATGTTCCCTTCCCACAAAAAAAACCCAGGCAATGACGCAGCCCAAACATGACCCCCATCCATCGCCTTAACACAGTATGATGACTGTTCTGGAGCGCTGGCAGGGCTCCATGTTACCCACAGGGGAATATCCCAATGCCCGGGACTCCTCACATTCATGTGGCCTTCCCACAAGCTTCGTGGCACTTCAATGTTTCACACCACGGACCTGCCAGCGACGCTGAGCACAGGCTCTGCCCTCTGTAAGGCACAGGTCAAGTGAATGGCTGGCCAGAGGGGAAACCAGTTTCAAACTGCAGGATCAGTTCCCCGTTGTGTTGTCTCTCTTAGGGGCACTGGGATAAATAAACCTGCTGCATGCATCAAACCAGCGCTGACATGCATCACCACAGTCCTCAAACCAGGAAGCACCCGAGTGCATGGCACTTCCAGCAGTCATCCCGGCTTACCTTTACATACTGCAGAGCTCTTACTCTCGGCAACAGCCCATCTCACCCAGCACCCAGGAGAGCTTGCTCTGGAGCAAACTGCAGAACAGTGACCTCTGCGATTTCCTCCACAACCCTGCCTCAGCGAGATACCAAAAAACACGGCTGGGGATGTGTGGTGACACCAAGTGACACATAACCTCTCTGGGCTGTCCAACAGCAGGTTTCACACTGCTGTCCCTCCCCGTGCTGACCCCTCTTCCCCTAACCATGATGGAAGTGACTCAAAGGGCAAGTCACCATCCCTTCCTCTCATCACCGAGGTGTGAGAAAGCCTCTCAACACCGCTCAGTGCAGTCCCTTGCTCCACACTCACATCTCACTGCAAACACCATGCGCAGTGCTGCTCATACACGTTTTCTGCTCAACGTTCCCTCCTTCTGTCCCAGTATCCACCACCACCAGATTATGGAAGTCAGATGTTTCATCCTGGTTTTTCCCTCCTTAGAATATCTATGGCTTGGTTTCCAGTGGACTTACCTTAAAAAAAAAACCCACTCAAAACCAAAAACCCCAAACAAACACCAAGACCTTCTGGCACCATCTGCCTCAACAACCTGGGACAACAAATTCCAGCACTCTACTACCGGCTCTGGAAGAAACTTATTCCATTTGAGCCGATTTCTTCCTAGCCAAGTGCCCCTCTGGCTCCAGCCGTGGTGATTCGGTTACTAGCAGCTCAGCATCCACCGCGCTCACAACTTGGTTATCATAGCTCACAAATAACTTTAGGCTTCAAGGGACCTCTAGAGGACATCGGCTGCAACTTGCAGCTCACAGCAGGGCTGATCCTCCCTCTCATCTCAACCTTTCCCTCTCCGAACGGACGCCTCCGAGCCTCTGCAGTCTCACGGGGCAAGCCGCTGCTCCATCCCGTTTATCATCAGCATCTGTAACTGCACTGTGTGCTTCTGGAGACATGAAGTCCACAGCTGCATGCAGGACTCAAGGCATCAGCGCAGCAAAACTCTAGAGCTGCAAAATAAAGGCAATTGAGGCCAAGTGCTGGAATTTGTTTTGTGCCCATCTATCTGCTTCTCCTTATAGAAAGCTTTAACAAGTCTATCGGGAATTTAGAAGTCAACCAACAATAGAGTTTTGCCCTCTGCAGGCCTTGACACACACTGGTGCCCTGAGTTCTGCCACTGATGACGACCAACCTCCTCCACCACAACCCAGCACTTGTGAAGGGCAAAAGAAACATCCTAGAAGTGGGAAAGTCTCCTTCAAAAGCTGGATGAAATCCCAGCAGATGGGAGTCAACCAGGATACTTCTTAGGCATTCCCAACCTGCAGATTTGGTCACGACTTCCTACTGCCACACATGAAGTTTCAGAGAGTCACAGGGGACAGCTACCTGGGTGAGCAGCACTTGGTACCCTCTCTTCAGGTACAGGATAAAAACAAACCACCACCAACCCACCTTTTTTTCTTCTTACTTGCAGTAAATGATGCCCAGCCACCAACGGCCGAGCCTGAGTCCCAAACCGCTGTCAACAGCACAACACGGGTGACCTGAGATGAGGCAGAACCCAGCAGAGAGCTCTGTGCTCACCCATGATCATGATCTAAGTTAACAAGTGACTATTTCAAGAGAGAGGCTATAGCACAGAGGTGGGATTTGAGAGGCTAAGCTCCTACCACCATGTAAACCCACACTATAGCTGTGAAATGGAAACAAAGGGCCAACGAATGAGGCACATGTAAAGAAAGGATTCCTGCCCAAACAGGGGCTCTGGGGAGGGTGTCACCATGCAGGATGCTGCAGGAGCCATGCAGTGGGTGGGCTGGACTCCGGGCAAGTAACCTGCAGGATATTGTGGCAAGTTGGAGGCTTCCATGGAGGGGGGTTGCACAGACACAGAAAGAATGGACACAGCACTTGTAAACCAGGCACAGACTACGTGCAGTAAACCCTGTCCACCTTCATGCATGTGAGGCACTGGCCACGACGTGTTGTCCTCAGAAGGCTGAATGTGAAATGTTTTCCAGATGTGGCTATCTCACGGTAAGCACTTACGGCTGCAGAGCAAGTTATCACCTCAGAACCCTTAAGCCCAGAGAGCAGAACAGGCTCCATTTTTGGTACTGGCACAAGTTCTGCCCTAAGCTACATTTGTTCAAACACTGCTGTCTGTTCAGTTTGGGCAACGGTCAGCAATTGCACTGACACCAGGTAAATCATTACAGCTTATGCACAAGGCCAGAATTCAGTAGATTGTGGCTATACAGTCACCCAGTTCATTGCAAAGGTTTCCAGGATAAATGCCTTTCCTGCCACTTTAGAAAACCAGGGCCCTGGCTGCTGGGAGCTGATGATCATCTGACCCTTGTCACTAGAGTGCTAAGAGGTAGCTGTGCCCCACAGGTTTAAGCAGAGACCCTCGTCAGCTTGCACTGCCCACACAGCCTGGAAGAGGCAAAACCTAGACTGTTTAATAGTACCTTTCCTATGGCAAGTTAAAGGAGGTGAATTCCTTGATTAAGGTTCACAGATGAAAAGAAGAAATCACTAGTATTTGGTTAACAAACATTGCATCACCTCACAGGAAAAGACACCCGAAGAGGATCAGGCTGCGTCCTTCTGTCTGTCCCAAACCAGCTAGAGGTCACTATACCCCAAGTTTGCAAGCTTTGTTTTTACCTTCAAACAATACTTTGGTACTCCTGAAGCTTTTTGGACTGAATTCACTTCCAAAGTAAGCAAGTTGAAAAGTTTACCAACTATCCCACATTCAGGATTGTTAAAAAAATAATCAATAATTAGGCTCCATGAAAACAAAGTGAAGCCCTCAAGCAATCCAAGTACAAGTCAGCACAGCTCAGCTGTACAAGATGCCAACTTTGCTCCTACAGAGCAAATCAGCCGTAAGACAGTAAGGCCTTGACCATCCAGAACAGGCTTCCTGAATTCACCAGCACCCAACGCTGGCCATCTCTGCTTCGTGCAAACACATACGGAACACAAGAAGTCACCTGCGTCAAAGGACTTCTCTTCAGCACTTCTTGGAGGAGCACAGGACATACTTGTGATGAGGTCATGGTGTCCAGAGCAGCCAGACTTGATCGTTAGAGGCAGAAATGAAGTCTTCCAGCTGTGCACACTCACCTCATCCACAGTCTGCCATTCTATTTGTCGTGAGCAACATGTGCGTATTATGGCGAAAGGAAAGACAATTGGGAGAAAACCCAAACCAACAACTAACCCAGTGCAATATCTCATATTAAGGCCAAGCTCTCTCCTCCAGCCATTACCTCTGTCACTTTTGGTAGCCTCCATTCTGTCGGAGACGCGCCGGGAGCGGACAGATCCCGCACAGACACAGAGCACAGCACACCCTCTGACGTACGGGTGAGAAACAAAAAGGGAAGGAGAGAAGGGCAGACGTGATGGAGGAATGAGATGGCTCTTCTCCTGGTGAGGGTGCCCGTAGCTGCAGGCTCTTCCAGTGCCCTACTGTCCACTGGGAGGGGGGGTGTAGGGGCTTTGGCAAGATGATGGTTACATAAAGAAGAAGCTACAGGAAAAGAGAAAAAAACAGAAAAGATAAGAAACAGTGGTTCAGAATTGAAATGAAAAAGTGTGAGAGAGGAATGTAAATGAAGGAGGAACAGCACTGTAAAGAAACACATGAAGGAAAGAGTGCACTGGAGAGGTGTCATACAAACCAACTGCACTAGAGAGGCACCCGGACGTCTCCAAGATACTGGCTGATGTGCAGAACAAGCTGACAACTGCCACAAAAAGCAAGGGACAAACACCAGAACAGCCCTACCAAGGTATCTCAAAGGGATGGGATGGGATGGGAGCCTGCTGGGAAACCTTGCACTTCCTCAGCCCCTCTCGTCACACCATTACAGAATGGCAACATCAAAACTAAGTCACAAAGGCCACGCCAAGACCAAAGTGTTTGGGTGAAAATGTATTACCCCTCCCCACTTCAAGTGTTGGCACTGTTTGTACATATAACCTAAAGCACAGACAAGAAATAACAGAACTTATGCTATGAGGTTATTATCCAATTTGTAATTCAAAACCTGACATATTTTAACATCAAATAAAGTGACAATATCTAACAGATGCATACATATAATTTGCATTAACACTGTATGTAGGTTACACAATTTAGTTACAAACATGGGTTATTTTCGAATAGCAAGATAATAAAGTTCTACATCTATAGTTTAAGGCAATCAGGATATTTAAAAAAGTATACAAATACAATATTTCTACTGCTGTTCACAGCTTTATTTCCCATTAATTAAAAAAAAAAAACCCTTCATATTTGTACAGTTCCATGCTGAGATGTGCTGGTGAGAGAGCATCATGGGCATCACACACCGCAAATACAACCAGGGTCTGCAGAGAAGAGACCACTATGCACTCTTCTAACACAACATCTCAGAAGGGCAAATGGCAACTGGATTCCAATGGACAGATGTGATATGATCACACACAAGAAGACACTTCTGTTCTCACCCGGATGGTTTAGGAGAAGCAGAATGAAAGTTACCCGCAAAAACACCGGTCATGTTAAATAAAGACATGCTCCAACGGAGGCACAGAGATACAAATCTCCTTGATGGGATTTCAAGGTGTTAAAAGCACACACAGGGAGGGACAGGAGCCACAGAGGAGCCCAGGGAGGATGCCAGTCGTTGCTGTCTCCCCTCCTCAGCAGCACCGCACACCACAGGAGATGCAAGGTGATGCGTTTAACAGCCATGAACTCAAAGGGTACCTTCCTACTTAGTGCCCTCCTGGAAAAGTAACTGTGCAACCCGAGTGAAATTCTGGGGTTTATTCCGTGTCCTGGGAACACCATTATTCCAGGAACACATTTTAGTTTGCTATCCTGCTCCTTTATATTATTCTAAGGTTTGAAATCCACCTTGTCAGGAATGGGCAGCATTATCAGCCAGGTATCACCACTGTCTAATGCACATTAAGGGCTGCAGTGCCTCTCAAGCAAGACTTATGCCCACGGTTCCACCAGCTGCCTTGCTAGCCTCGAGCATGCAGGAAGGCTGTAGAGGGTTGCTTTAGGCAGTCAGCAGGAGCCAGATGTTGTATTCCCTATGGCTTCTTTTCAACATCTCAGCAGAAGCAGATTACTGCAGGAAGTTTAGGAGTAGTTTAAACCACACCACTTGTAAGTAAGCAGACTTAAAGAACCCTCCCAGGAAAACACAGCTGGTTTTGTATCAGTAGTGAGGCAGAAAGGGTGAGTCTCTTACTACTGTACTTACATGCAAAGGTGAGAGCACATCCAACTAGATTTGAGTGTATCATTTATTCCATGCACAATCAGGGGCTACTGTGAAAAAAGGCATAAGAAAAGAAAAGAAGTGCAGCAGTAACAAGCTAAACATGGCCCAAGGGTTTAAGGAAGGAAGAAAAATGTCATTAACAACTCCTTTCGCAAGGAAAACAAAACAGTACCTTTAACTTCTGTAAGTTTATGCTTTAGTCCCAGTTTCTCCACAGCAGCTTGCTTTTTGCTGGAGAAAGAAACTGAATCAAAAGTACATTAATGCACTTGGCCACAGCTTTCTGACAAATATATATATATATATATATATATATATATACACATAGCTAGACTCAGCTGATTTCCCCTGCTAAACATCCCTTGAAGGGCTGTTGAATGAAGCAGGACAAATAAATGTTAATATGAAGTTTTTCTACTTGGCACAAACCACTAGTAATTAAAAAGAGGACATGCACAGAGACAGCTGAAGCAAAGCACAGTGCCACAAGCATTCCATGATGTGCCTATGATGTGACTGTAAAAAAACCTCAGGCCAGAGCCCCAACTTTTTCTGTGATGACTTAAGATTTTAAGGCTGGGTTTGCCAGAAGTCATACCCACCATTTACTTTTTCCAAACAATCCCCTAGCAAACCTATTTAACTTGACAAAAAGGGCATCATGGCTCATAGACCAGGAGGTGAAAAAAAACCCCACAAACCAACAAACATCCCTTCAAAAAGAGAAAAGGCTCAACTATTTTATTTCCAGCTTATTTATCTCCAATCAATTTTTGCTGCCTGTCCATGACATTGTATTTAGATATGCTCTTCCCAAAGCCAATGTTTAAGCAGCGAGGGTTAAAAAGCAAGACAACCAATCATCTAGCCTCCAAGCACATTTTCACAATGCAACACTTGAGAAAAGGTGATAATTCTGCCTTCTCCTGTCTCCCAAAGATGCAAAAATTCCATCCCGGAACCGAGCAAAGAACTGCAATGCATGAGACTCAGGTGGAAAGAGTTATTGTAAGAGTGTATTACAGAAACAGGAGGCTACCTAGCTAGGAGCAGTGGAAATGCTGGGTGTGCATCAGCAGAAGAGAAAGATATCTCAAAATCATAAGGTAAGCAGGGCTCGCCACTTCTTGGGAATGAATGGAAAGACTTTGTCCAAAAAGCAATGGCATAGAAAACACACATTAAACAGACCCGTTTCCTTATGATTAGTCTCCTTTGCGCATTCAAGGGACATGTGAATGGGATGTTGTCCCTGCTGCAGGCGGGCTGGTGGAGAGCATGGGGGACGTGTCCATGCACCCTCAGCTTGTGGAGAGCACAGGGAATGTGTGTCCAGGCACCATCATTGCCTTGACATGAAAGTCTGGATCCCACAGCTTTGCAAATCTGTTTATAAAGACATGCACGAAACCTTCTGAAGGGTCTATGAGGATGCTGATTCTATGTCCTCTCCCCACCCAGGTATTTGATTCCATAAGGGCTGCTGAGATGGTGCACATGGGAAACCAGGGACTATTTTAAATGAGGTTTCAAAGGTTATGGTCAGACATGGGAAGCAGTAATGAGAAATGGTCCTTCTCCCAGGCACCTACAGCACCGCTGGGCTCCCACTGCAGGATTCAGCGGGTAGCTATTACACTGAACTGGAAGGGTGATTGTAAAAACACGCCAGCATATGACAGTAAATCCAAGCCAACTAATATGATCAAGTCAGACAACAAGAACAGGAACTAATCAAAAAACATCATGCAAATGTAATGGCATGCAAGGTCAGTTAAACTTTTGTTATCTACACACATATACCCCCTCCCACTCTCCCAACACCGGGACTCCTGTTGTTCTAACACATTAGCTATTGAAGGAATATGGGCTGGACTAGACTCCAGGGCTCAGCCACACCAGGGACTAGGCTCATACAGCAGTAATTCCCCAAGGCTGGTTTCTGTGGACCCAGGGATGCTTTCAGCACACAGCTGTTGCTACCACGAGCGGGGCAGGCCAGCAGCGCTGAGGACCCGATCCAGTCAATGATGCTCACCCGAGCTACTGACGTCAGCTCAAATCTGGGGCCAAGAATGACTTCCTGCTGCTGGCTTTGATGAGAAAAATACATGGAATCATTACCTTGCCCCTCCACCCACCCCTGAACTTCCAGTTGCATACAGTCCTGTACCCAATCCTTCTTCCTTCTTGTTCCCACTGTGTTATTAGATGAGTTAATAGTTATTTATGTTAAATAAGGGGGGTGAGGGGGAGAGAAAAAAAAAAGGGCAAGAAAACAGATGGCAGAGACACATTACTGCAAAAGCAGGTGAATGCAGGAACATCCTTGGCTGGACAGGCTTTATGTGAAGCTTGCACTGCAAGTTAAAAAAAAAGAACAAAAAACAAAAAAGTTAGCAATAGTAGAACTCAAAATGAAAAAATAATAAAAAAACCAAAACCAAAAACCAAAATCCATGGAAGCTGGGAGAGCCAACACCAGCAACCCGCTCTGGTGGGTGGGCATGCAGATGTACTATGGAATTATAAAGAAATGAAACCTTGAGGCTGGGCTCTATTCCAGCCTATGAGAAGCAAAAGCAAAAAGAAAACCAGAGTGGGCAGAACTATTGACCGACCAACCACCTCAGTTAGTCAAGGCTATAGCCTGTAACCACACCATGCTTGGTGTCTTTAAGCTTCAACTTAAGAACGTGCATGGCTGGGGGGGTACGGGTGCAGGTGTCTGGTTTGGGTCACTTCACATGGGTGCTGTCGCAGCAGGCTGTGTGCTTAACCTGTACCCAAGCTTGGGTATCTCACATCTGGGCAGCATGATGTCCCCCAGCTCTTCAGCACATCAGCTTTCAGAACCATGTCAGATCCTTCAGACATCAACAAACCCCTCTTTTTTACAGGGTGCTGGGCCATATAACGTGTGTTACCGCTCTGGGATTGCTTTGGGACTAACCATGGAGGTGATGGGCAGACCAGTCACGACGGACTGGAAACAAGTTTTTCATCTTATTTTCACAAACAGGCTGTAATAAACAGAAAGAAAGCCCAAACAGATGGTCCCAGCTCCTGGGGAGTTGGAGAATGAGCAAGTAACACGACACATGTTGAGGCATGCATGTGGCTATCTACCAGACAACAGGCAAGCACCAGAAACCTACTCACTGCTCCTATTTGGTTTTGCCAAGTCCATTGCCAGGAACCATCTCCAGATTGCTCAGATTTAAAGCATAGCCCCCCCCCCCCTCCCCAAAATTAGAGCAAGGGCTTGATAAGTAATGTTCAGCCCCACATTCAGGGAAGTACTTGAGTATGCTTTATTCTACAGATACACAAGTGTCTGAGTTACACGGATGTGCTGTCCTGAAGACAGCACACCTTCTGTCATCAGGCCAGAGCTGCAACAATTTTAGATGGAAAAACACATAAACTACAGGAATCTGAGAAATGGATTACAAAGAAAAATAATAATTAAAAAGGTATATAAATTGTTCCTCCAGGAACAGCCTGGAAATCAAGAGGGCCAAGTTCTCCTTCATGGAGTTAGGCCAGCAGCAGATTTCAGTCCAAGCCTTCCCTCTGGCTTACACAGCAGAAAGGAAAGATTCAGTTTCTCCAACTTGGGCAACAGAAACCCATCTTGAGAAAAAAGTATTCCCATGAATTACTTCTGGGGAGGCTACAAGGATCGTGCATGGCAAGGATTTCCTCTGGCAACTGCACGGGAACCACCACAGTCCATGTCAGCACAGAGAAAGGTTGAAAGCCTTACCTATAGAAACTGCTTTTCATTAGAGTGCAAGGAGAAACTTAAAGCCTTTAGAAACCCCAAGGTGTGCTACAAGGCAGAAGCATCAGCATTTCCCTTTAAAGCCACCATTAGGAACTCAGACACTATAGAACACTCGAAGCGGTTACAGCACCTGGTGTGGAGTGACACTGAAAAGACACACTAAAACACGTGCACGCTCCTCATGACTGGATTTCTGTGAATGCATCAGCAAAGCAGAAACTCTGTTTGTCATGGTTGCTAGAAACATCTGTATATCACACCCACAAGACTGCACATGTGCCAGCCAACCTCAGAGAACCAAGTAATAGCTAACAGTGCCTACAAACCTCACAGAGCTCCCCAGGCTGTTATACACTGCACTGGTCTCTATATCTGTATCTATATCTAAGAGGTGAAAAAACTGACCACAGAGTTATTAAAAACGTTAAGCTACCAACTCTGTGCAAGAGGTAAGAAAAAGGGCCTTCAAAATCTTCTATTCTTTTTAGGGAAGAGGTCACCATGTCTGAATTCTCATGCCAGACAAGACTGGTGTTCCAGCCTATCGTATTTACAGGCATCCTAGCAGAATGGTGTTTCAGCATGCTTGGACGTTAGCTGCCAACACCGTTCCTACAGCTCAGCATCATCAGTTTGTAATGATTTCTTTACCCAAGCAGAGCATGCAGCACACAAGTACTCTCTGTATTTCAGAGGGTGCCCAAGGCCAGGCTCTCAGCTAGAATAAAGCAGCAGGGCTCCATAGGAGCTACATCAATTTGTAACAGCTGAGGAACCAGCCCTAGTGCCCTCCCCACCTACCCTGGGTGGGCACTGACCCAGCAGCAGAGACAGGAGACACGCAGTGAGCATCAGCACAACTTCCCAAAGGACAAAAATAGACTCATATATATGCAACACAACAGAATCTCATAGGCTCAGGCCGTAAGACAGCTCAGACCTGGCTTAAGTTCCCAGGTTAGCAAGGGAGACACAAGTGTCAATACCACATCCCTGCTAGCATTTTGGTTCTTTCAACAGTGGCAGCTTCGTGTTAATAGGGTAGGTTACTCTGCCGGTCTGTTAAGGAATGCACCCCTTCACTACCTGCTATTAAGAGAAGCTTGGAACTGTCATTTTTACGTGTGGGTTAAAGAAGCCTTTCCCAGTGAGATTTGCTGCATCACCATCTCTACAGCTTTCCCAACTGCTGCTATCAGCTAGTGCTGTTATCACAGGTGAGCCAGAAAAGACTTGCATGAGTGTTCCCTTACTCAGGAGGGAAAAAGCAAACAGAAACTGTGACAGGAGGCCTCAAAGCAGACCTCTGTTGCAGTAACCTGTCTTGCTGTGCTAGACTTCACCTCTGCAACATCTGTCTGGCTTCACTGTACATACCACATCAAAGCGGAGCTTGTGTTCTGGTTCTTAAAAGTACAGTGAAGTAACCTGTACCATGTAGTTAAGTAGGGGTCTTTTGCACTGATGGCAAGGTCAAGATAGCCATCTCCACGTAGAGGCTGCCAGAAGTAGGTAACGTCAATTCAGATTAATCTAGAGCTCAAGGTTTTCAGCAGAGCTTTGCAGGAGCTGAGCCCAAGTCAGTGGCAACGTTCCTCCAGTTTCAAATGGAAGTGGAGTTAGGTCCAAACACAGCACAGCTGAAAATCCTGCCTCCAAATACTGCCCATGGGACTGGCTCTGTCCACAGATACACCTGGTGCCTACTGAGTTGCTGGAATCTCAGAGTACTGGAGGGTATACGATTATATTCCTAGCATACAAATATAAAACAGTAGAAGACAGTGCCACTATCTTTACTAAAAAGTATGGCTTTCTTAGCTTATTATGTCAACTTGATACAACCACAAATGCCATTTACCTGCAGATATGGTACCATAGTAGTTTGTTTTTTAAAAAAAACCCACAAAATCAAACCTTCTTGTTTTTAAAGCAAGCTCCCAAGTATCCACTTTTGGCACTAAGATTTCCCATGTGAAAATAACATGGTGGTTTTGGTTTCTGATCTACTTCTATTTACAATTACAACTTTAAAGAATAAGACCTGGAGGCTACTCTTAGGTGAAACAAAGGACAGGTAGAGACTCCCTTAATAATTTTGGCTCAGGCAGATAAATCTGAGTCCAGAACATCCCAGAGCTGGACAGATCACAGGTCAAACCTCCACCATCCGATTGCTCTCCCATACCAGTCAGACTGACATAAAATCTGAAGGTACTCTTCTAGAGAAAAATTAAGATCATGTCCCTGGCCCACCCTTTAGAAAAAAATACTTTATTTCATCAGGCTGATCAAAGCCCAGGTTCCAGTCTGGTAATGGGGAAAAGCAAATACAGACATGCACCAAGAACTTAGAAACGACCTCCCAAATGGTAACAAACCCTACAAAGGATGTGGGTGACATCCGCTTACTTTTTCTTGTCCTTGTCTTTCTTGGTTTGTTGAGAACCTGCCTGCTGAGCCTGTGACTGTAATAGCTGAGCTGCTGCCTTCTTCTTTTGAAAGTTGTTCAGCTCTTCCTCAAGTTCCTTCTTTTTGTCTTCCACTTTTTTCTTCTCTTCTTGGTGAGTCCTCTTTAGATGGTCAAACTTTTCATGAAGCTGCCAGGACAGAGACAATGAGAATTGGACAGGAAGAGAAGAATGTTTCACCCCAGGTACTGGTAATGATGCCTGAAGTAGTTTCACTGCCACTGAGGCCTCCCTGCATTAATAACAAGTCACTGGCCTGTCCCAAGCATGTCTGACTTTGTGAGAAAAGCCCTGCAGTTAACACACACTTGCACACATGAATGGCAGGAATTTCAGCTACTGTAGGAATACGACAGATCAAGAATACGGTGGTGACATCCCATGTCCCATCCCTCATTACTTTGTATCTAGCAGATACTCTCATGATCAAGCAAAGCAAGAAAACATGGCCATCCAGGGTCTTCTCTGGGGTTCTCCACCTCTGTGCAAGTACACGTTCATCCATGAGGCCCAAAAACCAGCTCCTTCCACTAGCAGGATATCTACATTTTCCTTGTCCCATGGTACCCATGCTGACCTACACACACTGAGCAAGCCATGGTAGGGCAGCTCTCAAAGAACTCTGTCACCTCCCTCAACTATGCTGAGTGGGACTTAGACCCTATGGGAAGTCCTTTTCTACTTACTGGAAGTCTCCAGAAAGGTGTGACTGCTAAAGGGCAGCGCAGGATGTACCACAGCTAAAGATCCACTGCAAATCAGCATCACTCTGAGCAGCAACTATTCTCTCCTTTGGGTGGGACTGAAGAGGTGAGAGGGCAGAGAGGACCCCCACATTTCTGCAGGGCATACAGCCGCTCCCACTGTCACCCTTCAGCACCTCCCACTCACTCCATGGTGTGTATCCTCCTCCAGATGCCAAAACCCAGGAAGTACTCCTGCTCCATTTTACAGGCACAGAAAAGCATCAGAGGACTTGTGTGATGGGGGTCACACCACCAGTCCACGGCAGGACTGGGAAGCAAGTTCACATCTGCTTCTTGGGACTGTTTATGCACAGCAAGCAGCTTTGCAGGCTTCATGTTGGAATCTGGATCCTCACTTTCTCAGGGCTCTCTTGAGAAAGCCCCAGCCTAAACCCTCGCACACAGCCCCACAAATTATAACATACTCACATCTTTCTCTGCTTCCTTCAACTCTGCTTCCTTCTCCTTCACTCGCATGACAAACATCTGTCTCATTTCATCCTCCTTCTTCTGGAGTTCGCCCAGGAATTCGTTCCTCTTTGCTTCATAAGTCTCTTGGAGACTATTAAAAACACAGGAAAACAAACAGTCAGAGCTGTGTTTCAAGGGGTTTCCAGCCTTTTGTGATCTTACCACATTGCCTTGTCACAGAACATCATCAGAGGCCCCTGACTACAAAAGAGGCACGATCACCTCCACCAAAACCAGCGCTAGCTTGCTAGGTGGCAGCAGTGGGAGATAAACTGGCAAGGAAAAAACCAGCACACAGTTCAGGATCCTGCACATCACTTAGCAGGGATGATGACTGTCATTAAAAATAGACAAACACTACATAAGCAGTCCCTGGTGCTCCCATGGCCTGTGATCTTTTTAAGTCACACCTTCTCAGCTCTCCCACCGTTTGTCCCCATTGTCGTCATTTGAAGTGCAAGATGTGTGGAAGAGACGCATGCATATCAGAGTGTGAAATCTGGCTTTGCAGAGTTCATTAAGCACGACACTGACGCACAGCAAAACTCATGTTCACTACTCATTGCTAATGGATTCAGATCAGGGGCTTTATTTAGATCAAGCCACGTTGGGAGACCTCTCTTTCTCCTTTAGCTGTCAAAGAAGGAAAAAATCAAGCCTTTGTGAACCAGCTGCAGCATTCCTCCTCCAAAGAACCATGTTACTGAATTCCTTCATTCCTTTATTCCCCCTCTACTTCTTGGCGTTCCTTTCTTTCCCCAGCAAAGATCTGGGACACAAAATATGTTGTCCACACACCTCTGAGATTTTCAGAGCTTCTTAGGAACTCTGGACACCACATTCCTCTTCATTTTATTCCTTAAATGGATTTGGCTATTTCCTCCATAATGATAGTGTGGGAATGACAACTATTTCCCCCAAGATGCTTTTTTGAAAATGCATTTTTTAAGGGAAAACTCCACTGATACCACACAGATACACTACATTTCTGCACCTTTGGTTAAGGAACACCTTAACCAAACTTGACAGACGAAACTCTTTTAACACTGCTAATTGACAGGCATTTCAGTTAGAGCAGGGCAAGATGGATCTCTGGCTTCTTAACTAAATCAAGAACCACAACATTCACGGCAGACAGAGATCAGGATACTTGAATCCAAAGGTCCCTAAAACTTAAGTCTTGGATTTAATCCTCTCACTGTGGACACTGAAACCTAAATTCATAAACCCTTCTGAAAGGTCTGGCTGGAGCCCAGGAAAACCCTGAGGGCAGATCAACCTTGAATGCTCAGTGAACGAAAACTGAATCTGCAATTAGTGACACACTATACTAGGGAGCAGCAGAGCCTTTCAGACCCAAACGCAAAACTCCACACACTGCTCATCGCATCCTGTATTGCACACAACTTCTTGCAAAGCTCATTTCCAAAACCACAATGCCAGCTGATGGGCAAGCAGGAAAAGGCTGGCAGGAATGACGGTGTCAGGGTTTTGCTGTTAAATTTTCCCAGGTTCAATGCTGAACCTGCCTTAAAGCTTCAAAACTCAGCTCTAACCTAAAGCCAGCAAGCTTAATTCTCTACTGAAGTGACTCTGACTTCCAGACAAACAAAGTTCTTGGAGAAACCGGCCTGGCAGCTCCAGGCTGCATCTGATAAGAGCACTTAGAGCCCTAAGGAATAACAGTCCAAAGTGACTGGGATCCCTGCAGCTTCTCCCCAAAGACGACCGTGGAATTTGGTTTTTAAGTACACAACCACATGAACCCAGATTACAGGAGTAACTCGATTCCCCAGCACACCCCCACACACTGGATGATGCCCTCACAAATAACATTCTTTACCAAAAAAAGTGTTTTGAGAAAATTAACCAGAGCAGCAGAGAAACCGGCCCACACAGAGGACCCGTTTCACACAGCAGATGTCTACGGGCACTGGTGCTCCCTCCTCACCTCCTGCAGCTTGGACAAGCATTGAAGTCCTGCCATCAATGCCACCCTCCCTTTTTCACACCTCACACAAGCATCTAGACAGCACCAGTGGTTTGCTGGGGTCTTTTGCCCTCCTCACCCCGGGATTCACAAAAGGCTCCCAGCTCCTGGCTGATGCAAACTGGCTGAAGAGTAGCGGTCCCCGTGGCTCCCAGGGCCCATTCCAAGGGGACAGGCACCCTTTGATCCCCAGACTCACAAGGAAGATCAGAAAGAACCAAACCTCCTGTTTTCCTCATTTCAGATATACATCAGCCTCGTCCAGACAGCTTGGGATCACGGATTTTGTTTGTTTATTGGAGGAAGAGGCACCCAGAGCGAACTGTTCTCAATCTGCACGTACCAGATGGAGAAATTCTGTACATTTTCATTTCCTTTCTACTTATAGCTTGGTTAAAAGAGGCCTCGTGTACAGGAAGCAATGGAAATTCCTCAGATTCCTCAAAGGGAAGGGCTGAGCCCATCTTAAGCCATTGCTCTCCAGAAAGGATATCCAATAAAGCCTCCACTTGGGCTTTAGTAACAGAACTGGCCTTGACTGATTCCAGCAGAGTTTCTGTGCTGCTAAAGAAATGCAGCTGCAGAAACTCAGCAAGTCAAATTCTGAACCGATGCAAACCCTGTGTTGTAGTGCAGACCTTGCTCAGCTCACCATGGAGTACTGTTTCCCAGACACATGAATACAAGGCCCCCACTCTGCTTCTGCTCTGAAGCCAGCTAGCTTTCTCCTGCTGAGGATCAGAGATGAACCATGTTCGCGGTTATTTGTGGAAGCCAGCAGCGTGGCTGCTGTCTCAGGGATTGGCACACCAATTCCTGACATGTATGTGTTATGGGGATAAAGCCACACTGATGGATTTAATTCTGAATGTCTTCTCGTGGGGCAGAAAAGAGTGTGGAATGTTGCTACGGCAGTGGGCTCAGTTATTGGGGAAAAGCTAGGGAGGAATGGGAAACAGGAAATTAAAGGAGAAAACAAACATTCCCTCCCAAATTCCCACACAGCTGTGGTCCTTAGCTAATGGCTTGGGCTTCAGACCAATAAAGCTGACAGCACAAACTCTGCATTTAGTAATAAGCCAAACCTTGAGAATGAGACCATGGTACCCTCTTCACAGCGCACCTTGGACCAGCTACAAAAAGCTCTATGAAGGTCAACAAGAACATTTATCCCAGGATATCCCCCTTGGTAACCAGTTATACCTCAACATGTGACACTTTCAGCTTCACACAGACACAGCTGCACTTTTCAAGCCCAGCAATTGTACATGGCCCTGACTTGCGGCACAGCAAGTTGGCTGCAAAACACAATTGAGTCTGCAGGGTAAGAAAGGGGCACTAATGTATCCCTTGACCATCTCAAAACCTGCCCTGCATAGGCAAAAAGTGTCATGACGAGTTTCTGAAGTCATTAACAAAGTCACCAGTCAACAGATTCACCCACGTCTCCATGAAGCTCACAGTACTACCAGTAGGAAGATGAGCGTAAGCTTCACTGCAGACTGGACAGTTCATAGGTTTTAGGAAAGCAGGGGTGGGTAGAGGGAAGAAGAAAAAAAAACCCAAAAATTGACTTCTCAACCCCAAATACAGGACTCTCCCAGCTTGGAAAAACAACAAGTCAACAATGTGAACAGCTCTCCACAAGGAGTGACAGGAGGAACATCTAGAAATCAGTCCTTTCAACACCTTCAGTACTGGCTGACAGATAACAGGTAAGAGAGAGGCTGAAAGGCAAGTGCTTGTTAAGAAACGCTATCAGGAAAGCGACTCAGTTTCAGTAGCAGGGTGCAGGCAGATCCATGGACACATACTTCTTCCTCCTAAACTTTCCAGGCTGCTCTCAAGTAGGGTATATGCTACCCTCAAAACACATCACCTTCCACACCCTGGTGACATTCTGCAGGCTCTGGAAAGCCTGTACAGCCTAAGCTGCAAAGACCTAAGGCAAGAATTGGCTTTCTCAGACACCCAAGCTTTTCCCATGCATCTGTACAAATTCTAGGCACTGAGGGCAAGACTGCACTGCACAAAGTTCTCCTCCCCAACCACACTTTAGATTTCAACTGCTCCAAGTGACCATGGCAATTCCCTCCCTGCTTTTTGCAAACGTCCACAACCCCAAAACGTCCATCCTCCCTGGTTGTACAAGGCCTGAGTTACGCTTTCCTACCTGAAAGGCTTGCTGTCCGGATCCGTGTCCTTGAATCCCATCTCCTCAAGCTTGCAGCGCCTGTAGAGCTCATAGTGTCGGGTGTGCGTCTGCTCCCTCAAGTCCTCCATGTTCACTCGGATCAGCATCTCCCGCAGCTTCACAAAGTCACAGTGATTTTCATTTTCAACTGCAAAAAAGACAGAGAGGAAGTCAAACCCAGAAGCCACGTCCCCCCTCCCTTCCTTGGACCTGGGGCTCCAGTTGAGCAAGGCTGAGAGTTCTTCAGGTACAAAAGGAGAACCCCAAGTCAGCTTGCACCAAAATGCCTCACTGAACTTGGATGAAACCATCCCATGCCAACACAGGAGCACCAGTCCAAGGCTTTTCACTGGATTTGCAAGACCTCTGCGTTTCCCTTCGTATCAGAGCTTCCATCTCTCCACACATTTCTGCACCAAGGGGGATAATCCATTTGCACACAGGATTTCAGTTCTCACTCAAATCCTCTCTAAATCCACGTCACCAATGGAGGCCCGGAAAGGCAACAAAGTCTGTTTGCAGCAGTGGTGAAAGGAGAGCTTATGAGAAGACCCATCAGAGATGCTGTACCTATTCCATGCCAGCAAACCTTACAGAGGAGCCCTGTACCCCTGCTCCTGACACTGAAGAGAAACAGCACACAGAGTAAATCATGGCTTTACAAAGCAACTTCTATGCCAAGTAGAGTCTGGCGTGCCACTGTCAGCCCCTGGGTGACAGCAAGCTGGCCAGCCCACAAAAGGCCTGCAGCCAGAGTGCAAGCAAACAAATTGGGTCTGCTTAAATACAAGGGGTGGAAGTTCTCTCTTTAGAAAGCAACAGCAAGCTGCATGCATCTCTGCTGCAAACAGACCAGTCTGCAGCACATCTCCAGGGACTCAGTGAAGCGCTCCAGCTGCTCCCCTTTGGACTACAGCATCTGTCTCTGGAAAGGGGCCGTTCGGGGCTGGATCTTCAAAGTCTCCCTGGTACCCAACTAAATCTCTTGGACTATCTGGTTCTAGCTTCCTGGGAACAGCAAGGCTAGTCCAAGACCTGCCAAACATATCAACTTCTTTCCTAATTGTGATTGTTCCCAGTATTTATCCTCTGGTGTACACAGCTGAAGACAGCAAGTCTGAGGCTGCTTCAGGGTCAGCTTGCATGATTGAGAAAAAACTTGGTGAGTTTTGCAGAACTGGCCTGTGGCTGTTCCCCTGCAGCTTGCTGGGCCATCCTCCAGCTGGACACACAGCTGAAGCCACAAGCTGACCACTACCAGCTCAACCCTGTACTCCTCAGTGCTGGTTAGGAAAGCAAACATCAGCCCTGTCTTTGGCAGCATCAGTACAGCCTGGACTGCAAACGCTGCCCAAGCCAAACCCTGCTCTCCAACAAAATGGAGCTTTTGGTTGACTTTAGGGGGGTTGCATACTTCAGCTGCACATCTCCATCAAGGATACCAGGACAAGCCATACCAAGCATCCAGTGCAGTCTGCAGGGCACCTGCTGACCTCCCTGGAAAATCCCCAACCACATTTTCATTCAGGCTAGGGAGCAAGGTCCAAACCACTCTGCCGCCCCAGCCTTCCCTTTGCTCACACTTCTCTGCTGCCAGAAAAGCATAAGGAACAGAAAATGGCAAGTTTTCACTTTTCAAGCTAATCATTTAACATCTCCCAAAACTGATCTCTAGGTTGACGTCACCACCCCGCCACCAAACCCCCTCCATGTCTAGATCTAGGTTGCAAAGCTCTGATTTTAAGGAGAATTCTTAAGGGCTGTGATCTTCCTTTCTCAAGACAGATTTTGGTAAGGCCCACGCAGAGATCAATGCACCTTTCATCAGAATGAGACAGGATGACAAGGTCCTATTCATGCTTTTGGTAACATACCCTGCACAACACCCCAGGGGTACTGCCTGGCTTTTGCCATCTTATTGCCGATCTTCACTTCTTCAGTGCTGCCAACTACAGCAAAAGGAAGGTGGACCTACAAAAGGAAAGGGACAATGAGGTTAGGGATTTCCTTTGTTGCCTTGCCAGGGATTGTATCTGAAGAAAGCTGTTTACTGTGGCAGCTGTGCCAGATTTAAGCTGCTTAAACGCCTTTGCTATTCATCTGGTGCTTTAGAAAGAGCAACAGGACAACTGGGATGAGGAACCTGACCAGACTTCAAGTCCAAAATCCTGAAGTCCCAAAATAAGAGATGTACACAATTTTCATGTGATTACAAAGCACGACTGTCTTAAGCACAGAAGGCGGCTTACAAACTGGAATTGAATCTGAGTGCTGGAACTGAAATTGAGTTATTATTTGGAAAAAAATAACTGTTCTACAATAAAAGAAAAGAACAAAACGAAACGCATCCTTCCAAGGAAGGTAGGCTAAAAATTCAGGGTGGTTCTGCTGCTAGAAATAGCTGCTAGTGCTTCCTCCTAAAGAAGGCAAAGCTGCGAGCGAGGGGAAGAGAGGAGGCGACCCAGCCCTGGGCTGACACATCTGAGTCATGGAGCTCTGCATGCTCTCCAGGGGTGTGGTGGTGACAATCTGGGATCTGCTCCCAGCAGCGTGGCTGCTGCCAGGAGGGAGCTCTCGTCTGCCACCAGTCCACAGCCATTGTGCTCTCCCCGCATCCCAAAGGGCTGAAACTGGGTGCTGTGCTGGCCAAGCCATGGTCATAGGCCAGGTGAGGAAAGGAAGGAGCCAAGGGACAGAGGAGACGTGATTAACTGGCAAAGGAGTTTCAACGCAGCCAGGCAGCACCAGAGGAAGGCAAAAGACATGGTGCACCCTGGCACAGTCACATCTTCTCTGAGCCAGCTGCTCCGTGTTGAGAACACAACACAGGCAGGGAAAAGAGGCAATACAAAGGTTTGGAGAGGGTCTGATATCCAGCTGGATGCAGTTGTGCAAGGCAAAAAAAAAAAGTCACAAAAGCCTAGAAGTCACAAGGAAATATCTTGATCTTAATGCCTCCGTCCCCTGTAAAAACATGGTTAATTCAACCCTGTGCTTGCACTTGCTTTAGAATTGGCACTCGTCTTGGGTGTTATGTGCCCTACTAAAGCCACCCAAGTGCCCTATAAGCACTGCTGGGATAGACATCACTGACAGAAACCCTGAGCTCAGGTTCTTCTCCTTGCACTCCAAGTTAGGCCCAATGGAAACAGTTGTTTCCCCTCTGTAAACTCCATTGAAAGGATTTTACTCTAGCCCTGTTTGCCCTCAAATCCCACACCTACTGCTAGAGGAAAGAAAGGGAAAAGGGAAAAGAAGGGAAAAGGGAAAAGGGAAAAGGGAAAAGGGAAAAGGGAAAAGGGAAAAGGGAAAAGGGAAAAGGGAAAAGGGA
>JBCJKH010050273.1:46148-60304 GCA_039877255.1 Loriculus beryllinus | reverse complement strand
GCTTCTGCCTAAGAGCTCAGCTCAGTCTCCCCTGTTCTGGCAGGTTCAAGCCATTCCCCTTGGCCTGGCCCTACAGGCCCTTGTTCAGAGCCCCTCTCCTGTTTCTTACTGGTCCAGATCTCCTGTGGACTCCTAGTTTTTTGCCTTATTTTGTCCCATATCACATAAAACCCCTGTGGCAGCAGGGCTGGGTTGTCCTTCCATGCAGGAAAAGGAATATTTGGTGGGAGGAGGAGGGCTGTAGGCTGCAGCACCATCACACAGCTGATGGAGTGAATTCTTTGAGAGTATGTATGGGGTGGTGATCCCCAAACCTCCAAGGTTAAAGGGGAGCACTTTTATCATAAGACTTGAAAGGTGAGGGCTTGACATAGTTAAAAAAGCCCCAGCTGTGGGGTTGCTGTCCCTGCAAACTCTAAGCACACCGAATAGAAACTGCTTTGTCCTGTACCAGTTACATGGGCTCATGGAGTGAGCTAGAAGAGCACATCCACTGCTGTGCTGACTAAAGAGCATTTTTACCAGCCTGTACTGGCCTGAAAGAAATCCCTTCCTTTCTGTTCAGAGGGTGCTGGCAGTGATTTGCAGAGAATTTGGGAGTGAGGCCTGGATGCTTATGAGACTTTTAAGGCTAACCTGAGCTCTGCATGAGCATAAAGGCTAATGCAGGTTATTTCAGAGGGATCTAAGCAGCTGCCATCAGATCCATCTCTTCCAATAATCTGGAAAAGGCTCTTGTGCCAATACACCTGCCCAGAGAGGATGCTAATGGCCTCCTGTTCAGACTGGGATCACTGCACCTCTCCACTTTGCTGCTTGCTGGCAGGGCTAAGTTTCCCTGGATTTGTGTTTGTCATGCTGTGATGCCTGGCTGCATGTGGATGTTGCTGGCAGCATGACATGTACGTATGCCTCCATTTCCATGCATTGTTTCTTTCCTCCCTATGTCGTCTTGCTGTTTCCCTGCTGCTTTGATGACTCTGTGTCCCCTTTGGAGCAGCTTGAATTAAATGACTGTGGTCCCCAGCTTGGTTGCTGCTGATTTGGGATGTCTCCCTGTAAAAAAGGGACTATCTTGTTCATTGGTAATTTTGATTGTGTTTTGATGCAGGGTTTGGCCCTCAACTGTGCATATGTGTGCCCTAAAGCCCATCTCCCAGGCACTATGCCGTAGCCTCCTGTTATCGGCAGGGGTTTTTCAGGGCTGCTCTAAAGTGCCCAAAATGGTCAGGAAAAGCTTCATGGGAGCAGTTTGGGTTCTCCCAGATCCTCCCTGGGGGCTGGGAGAGGTGGGGTGGTGGAAGGCAGCAGGAGGGCTCCTGTGATGAAGTGCTTTCCCCCTCCAATGCAGCCGAATCAACGAGAAGTCGGTGTGGTGCTGCGGCTGGCTGCCCTGCACACCGCTGCGCATCGCTGCCACTGCCGGCCATGGGCCCTGCGTGGACTTCCTGCTCCGCAAAGGGGCTGAGATCGACCTGGTGGACGTGAAGGGGCAGACAGCCCTCTACGTAGCCGTGGTCAACGGGCACCTCGAGTGTGCCAAGATCCTCCTGGAAGCTGGGGCTGACCCCAACGGCAGCAGGCACCACCGCAGCACCCCTGTCTACCATGCGGCACGTGTGGGCCGGGCAGACATCCTTCAGGAGCTGATCAGGTGAGAGCTCAGGTACACGCTGGAGATAGATGACTCTACCTTCCTCCTCTTCCCTTGGGAGTTTTTCCCCCGTGGGGCTCATCCATTCCCTCATTGCGTGCCCAGTGCTTCCGCATTCACTAGATGATACACAGGGGGAGAGGATGGAGAGGTACCAAAGGGACATCCTTGTATTGCCATCGATTGGCCCTGGCAACAGGTCTGTGCCCCACTGTGTGACTCCCATGTCTGTTCTCCTAGGACGAAGCCCTAGATCTAAATTGTTCGAAGTATCTTCCCCCCAGACTCTATCTTGACTGCCAGCTCCATGCCCTGGCTGAATTTAAGAGCGAGGTGGGTCTCCCAGTGAACAGAAAGTGTATAGAAACACATCTCTCCTCTGCTTAGCTCTGCTGCTCTGACCATTTTCTGCCTTTAGGCGGAGAGGTGTTTGTCACTGGCTCTGGCTGTTCCTGCCTCCTTGGTGTTTGCCCATCATTATGATGCCCTCTATGCCATCTGGTTCAGTCTCCCTTTGCTAGACATCTGATGCACAGCTCCATTGATGGGGTGGTATCTCTGGGTAGAGTGATGGCCATCACTACAAGGTGATAAACAGTAACCTTAGGTTTGGGTGGTGAGTGATTGGTGACCATCCATCCCTCAGGAAACTTCCTCTGCAGCACCAGCAGTGCTCAAGATGTAGCAGCAGGCTGTGTGAACTTGACTTTTCTTCCTCTGTGATGTGCTGTGATACTTCCTTTCTTCTAGATTGGAAGCTTTTCCAATCTAGAGTAAATCTTGGAGTAAATGCTCTCCAAGAAACCCCTTCAGTGACCACAGATGCTAGACTATAACAACCAAAAGGATTTGAACAGCAACATTTCCAAGTACTTGGGGATTTTTTCCTCTCCTTTTTGCTTGTGGAGAAATCAATTTTCCTACAAAGCAGCTTTAAGGAAGCTGGCAAGCAGAAAGAAGGGGAGATGGTCCCCCATCCTCTCTCCTTTCTCAGCCTGGGAGAATGATGTCCCCATTGCCATGTGCTTGTCAGTACAGGCTTCAGCTCCCATGCTGCATTCCCAAGAATCTGCCCTGAGATATCTGCTAAGGCAGAGTGAAATGTAGCAAATGGTGTTTCAGCAGTGCGAGGGAGAGCTGATGCATTGACTTATGTGTCTACTCCTAGGGATACCTTGCCAGCAATATTAAAAGCAAGAGTTTGGAACACTTTCAGGCTTAAAAATGAATTGGAGTTTGTCCAATGTGGTTTTATTAGACAATGTCTCTCCCAAAGCTGCTAAGCTAATACCAAATTGTCAGATTGCCCACAATTTCAAATATCTTGGAGGATGGATTTCACAGATCTCTTCAGATTTGCTTCCTTTCAAATGCAGTCTGTTGTTGCAGAGCTCACTTGGAGAGCTGTAAGATGTTGCTCTCAAAGGCTTTGGCAGGGGGAATGCAATGAGGAAGACACTTTTACTGGGATAGAAGGAAATATTTCAGCATATTCAACTCCAGAAACCCTCCTAAGTCCTAAAGAGAAAGCCCAACCCAGCCAGGCTTGCTGCAAGTGTCGAAACATCACCTAGTTCATCTCTTTGTTAATCATATGGTAGCACAATCAGGATTCCTGGATACTCCTATAATTGTGGAACCAGCTACCCAAGCAAGAGGCGAAACTGTATCCCTGAATAGTAAATACACACATAGCTATGGGATGGTGATCTGCTTTTTAACATGGCTGGTGGAAGTATTTATGGTTAGATTGCCAAGGTATAGAGATTACTTTCTTAACAGCTTGTGATGTGATCATGCCGCAATGAGGTTGGACTGTTGCACTGTACTTGCAGTATGATTGAGGGCTGACCTCATTATGAAGGATTAAGGGTGAGAAGATCCTTTTGCTGCACTAGAACAGTGAAAAAGAGACCTGACAAATGGCCCTGCTGCCTTAGGTGCATGTTGAGCTGTTGAACTTGGTATTTTGCTTTGGATTGAGGGTTTCCACTGGGAATTTTGATGACAATAATGGGGAAAAAAAGAACTCAAATTAAGGAGTATCTGCTGTCTGGTCAGGATCATGGCCGTAGGAAGCAGTGGCCTTACCAATCTCCTGAGATCTCAGCCAAGATGTTCATGCTTGGGAGATCTTGTTTGTTGGGGTGAAAATGCACTGCATGCCCTTTGCAGCACTTAGACAAGTTTCCTTGGGCCTTGTTCTGAGTGTGCTTCATTTAAATGAGACTTCCCATCCTCAGAATTGAAGCATTTGATTAAGCGTTCCCCTTCTTGGCCTGTGCTTGCCTTGAGGCAGGATTTGTCCCCAGATGGTTTCCTTATTTGCTTTATTAACTGTGAAAAGGACTATTATACTACCTAGGAAGACAGAAAAGTCTGGTTTCGGGTGGGGGACTGGTGGGTGAAAGAGGTTTTTATCCCTCTGTGGGGAGAAGGGACAGGGCTTTGCTTGATCTCGGTGCTGCAGTTAAAACCAGCTACTACTGAGGGGATTGTCTATCTCCCACCTCCTTCCCATCCAAGCTGCCTGTGAAGTAGATGGGCATAGTGTCCCCATTGGTTGGGTGTTACCCAGCCTGGGGGAAAGAAATGGTTATTTCTGCTGTCTCTTCTTTCTGCGGCATTGCCATTTTCCAAATTGCTTTGCCAGAGAGCAGCACTTGGCCTTTTTTGCTCCCATTTATTTGGCTGCATTCTTCACTTCCTACAAAAAACAAAATTAAAAGAACCAAAGCCAATAAGCCCTCTTTTCTGCTTGTTCACAACTTAGTGCCATCTGTACTTACTGAAAAGAAGTATGCTATGGGCACTGCTTCTGTTTCATGGTGATGCTTGTGGCCATTGAGTGAGGCTTTAGCCTGCTCGCATGGCATCCTGCATGCCCAAGCCCATGGCAAAGATGCAGGATGTGGGTTTCTCTGTGGGGTAGGGTGAGGCAAAAAGCTTGGGAGGTTTGGTGCTGCAGCTCCTGGGGGGTGCCCCAGGAGTGAGTTGTAATCTCTTGCGTGGTATCCAGTACAATGTATAGCCTGTGAATGGAGCTGTGCAGGATGGATGTGGACAGGGGAGGGCCTGATGCTGTTATTTTGTGTTCTTCCAGTTTTCTGGGCTGAATACTAGGGAAAAGGCCTCTTTTTGATTCCCTGAAGGGATTTCTGATGGTATTCCAAGCGTCCTGGCTCCTTCGGGAGCAGGATTTTGACATACACATGTTGCTGTTGAGCACAGATTTCTGTTTCCATTTCTCTGCTGTTCGTGACAGTCAGATCGATTGTCTCTATTGCTTTTTGGCCTGTTTTAGCCTGGTGGGGAAGTTATTTCACTGCATCTCTTCAACTGAGTAATTTGGAAGCATCCCTGCTCCCCAGCCAGCTCACTAGCGTCCAGCATTACGTGGTGCTGGCTCCAGGCTCAGCCACCCCTTGTGCCAACGCCGTGTTTGGCCAGTCCTTCAGGAGGGCAGGGAAAGATGTTCCTCAGCTGCTCCTCCTCCCTCCAAAGCCTGGGCTGTTGTGGGCAGAGAAACAGCTTTGCTTCTTGAAGAGCAGACCATGCTGTGTACAGCATCACCACTCAGAAGTCCCACCAGGCCCATCTGAGGGTAGGTATGGATGGTACTTGGGTAGTGGGCCCCAGGGGTACCAAAGGCAGGCAGGGTGCTCACTCTTTGGCCTCACCTCTTGCCATCCTGGGCTGCAGTTGTGGTGCTGTTGCCCTTGTTTCCAAACCTCTGCTCTCCTCTCCTTCCCCAACCAGGTATGGTGCAGACGTGGATGTGAATCACCACCTCCCTTCCCGTGGCCCCAGCCTGTCCCTGCGGCCCCTCACCACGCTGGTGGTCTGCCCACTCTACATCAGCGCTGCCTACCACAACCTCCAGTGCTTCCGCCTGCTGCTCCAGGCTGGAGCCAACCCGGATTTTAACTGCTGTGGGCCCATCAACATCCAGGGCTTCTCCCGGGGTTCCCCAGTGTGTGTGATGGACGCTGTCCTACGGCATGGCTGTGAAGCGGCGTTCATCCACCTCTTGATTGACTTTGGAGCCAATCTGAACCTGGTGAAAGTGGAGGCCCTGGGAGTCGAATCCACAGGAAGGGTCAAAGTCAACCCTGAGGCTCTGCAGGTGTTCAAAGAAGCAAGGGGTAAGTAGCTTTGATTTACTGAAGTCTGATTCTGTCTCGCTCTGTATTCAGGAGAGTTCTTTGGAGAGTTTATTTGGGAGTTAGGAGCTGTTCAGGTGGCAGCATCCTCTTGGGGTCTGTTCAGCAAAAAGGTGATGTAAACAGATTATACCTAACTTAAAAGGTAATTGGACTTTAACAAGCTGTTAAGCAAAGTGTGAATGGCTTCACCACCCCTGATATAGCTCCCCTAGAGCTGTTGCTGGCCAGGCAGGCATCAAGCAGGACAGGACTATGGGGCTGGCCTCTGTGGCTCCCTGGCACAGATCCTTAGTGTTGCTGAGCTGCTGCTCTGCCAGCATTGATGACTCAACCCGGTGGCTTCCCCATGAGCCTCCAGCCAGCTGGTTTTCTTCTCCTGTTGCATTTGGTACGTTCACATGGTGGTTTCCTCCCTCTTGAGTCCTTCAGCTACCAACAGTGCCTCTTGCAGCAGTTTGTAACTTCATCTTTCTCCCAGCTCTTTTTTCCATTCTAACCATGTCCTCAGCAAGGTTTAGGCAGCATGGACCTGTCAGAGATCTGTAGACCACAGGCAGGTTATGGCATATCCAACAAAATCCACTTCTTCAAAGCCATGCAGATGTACCCTCACTGTTCTTGGGTAACCCTGTGCTCTGCAGATACAAGAGGTGTATCTGGACAGGCTGTTTGGGCAGTGAAGCCACAAATGGTGGTAGCAAGTGGCAGGATGGCGGTGGAGAAAGGTGGGGAAAAGGCTGGGGTTTGGAATTTCACATCCTCTGGGAAGCAAATGGGTTACAGAAGAAGTAAACCAGAATCTCAGACCTGATCATGCCTAAGTTCACCTGCTGTTTGTTTCTTTTTATGACAAAAGCAACACCAGTACAGTGTGCGTCCTTGTTCCAGCAAGGGCAGCACCTCATAAAACCACCAGGCTCAGCTGGTGAAGGCCAGGACTTTGCACCAGGTCAGAAGTGGAGTTTCCCTCCTGAACTCCACAGGAATTTCCAAGGGATTCAGGCTGTGGGATACAACCCCCAGCTCCAAGTTATTCAGCTTTGCACGTGCTTGGTTTTTCAAATTGCTTGGACTTTTGCTGGGAAGAGGCACGCATGAGCTGCAGCACATGGTTTCCATTAAGCCTGGGTTTAGGAGGCAAATGGGACTCCTCAGGTAGAGCATGCAGGATAATGGAGTGGTGCCTTGGAGGTCCTGAATCAGCATGGACACCACCAATGTGGATGTCTCTGTGCTGGAAGAGCTCTCCGTGAACTGAAAAGAAGCCATCAAAAGAATGTTGGTAGAAGGCCTAAGCTGGCCATCAATGCTGTTGTTTCCCAAGGGGGTGATTTAGAACAGAAATCAAGTCCATGTCATCTTAAAACAATCTGAATAGCATAAAGCCTCCCCCAGCCTCCCCTGGTGTGGATTTGGCAGTGATCTCTTGAACCCTCTCGTGCAGGGACTGGCTCCACAGTCACAACCCCATGCAGCCTCCAGCATGCCCTTCCACACTGCGTGTGTGGTGGCTCATTGCTCCATGGCTTTGGCCTCCTCGTGGGGGGAATCTGTGCATGTTCTGCTCACAGCACTACCTTCATGTTGCTGTGTAGGGTGGAAGGAGTAAATGACTCCTCAGCTGTCAGCCAGAGCTCAGCACAGTTTGCACACTGTTAGCCCTCTCTCTGAGCCTCAATAGTTGTTCTCTTTCTTCCTTGCAGGCCGCACCCGGAGCCTCTTGTCTCTCTGCCGCATAGCTGTACGAAGAATACTTGGCAAATCCCGGCTGGATCTGATCCATAGCCTTCCAGTTCCAGACCCCATTAAACAATTTCTACTTCATGAACACAGTTAAAGGGCAACTGGCTGCTTTCTGGGACAGTCTGATGCGGTAAATGAGTGCACTGATAAAGCCAGATGCCAATCCTAACCCTTCCCTCACAGTGAAACACTGTGGTGCTCATGGAGTGCACATGATTCCCTGCCCCTGTGATTTTCCCCTCCACATTTAGGGTGCAGTGATTTTGTGTGTCTATTCTTAAGCTACTGATTATCTCACTGGTGATCTCTTGTTTGCAACTGGTTGGGCACTGAGGCCGGTAAGCGTCTGTGGCTGTTACATGAGCAAATACAATACATCCTATAGCTGTTAGCATATGTCTGTTTGTTATGACTCTACCTCTGTTCTTGATCTCTGTTACACACGCATTGTGTCTCAGCATGGAGAAGTGTCTTTCCTCTTCTATAGTGTACAAGGGAGTTCCTCCTCACTGTGGTGAAGGTTATACGAGAGCACTGGTCTCTTTCTGCCATCAGTACCTGACCTTTCTTCTTCTGTATGAAGTTTGTGATTGCTGCTGTATAACTTGGTGTATTTTCTTCTGTCCTCATGGTGTGAAACCCATCGTTTCCTGTCCAGTGCTGGGTGTTACTTGGAAGATTGTATCTGCGTGCTGCAGGGTGGCTTTCTTCGTGTAGAAGCTTCATCACACAGATGGGAGAGTAGCAGAATATGTAATCCTATCGTGTCTGAGCCATTTCTACAGAGCACCAGAGCTGCTGTGGCAGCTTGGCTCTCCCTCCAGCACTGTAATGGACACGGCAGGGGCTGGCTGGTCTCAGCCTGGGACTGGGTCAAGTCTTGTGACTGCTGCCATAGCACAAATGAGCAGACGTGAAGAGAAGAGGAAAAGGTAGTTTCACCTCTGGGAGCTCATAGCTCCAAAGCCTGTTGTGAGGACGTGATTCTTACTGCAGTGATGGTGGGGCAAGGACTATGACATCAAGTGAACCTGGAAGATTGCTAGACTGCTCTTTGGAAAAGCAGTGCCTAAATTCATCTTCTGTTCCCTGTAAAATGGGTTTGAATATTTGAGTGACCAAGAGCAGCAGTGGAGGGAGGGGCTGCTGAATTAAATGGTTCCATTGCTGTTCTGGATAGTAGTTGATGCAATGCCTGTGAATGTATCTGTGTGATTAGGAAGAAAAAGACACCAAAATGAACACTAGACTTGCACTAGCTTGCAATACCGTGGTGGTGATGATGTTACTGAAGGCCCAGTAAAGTAGCTGACAATGCACAGCACATAGAAATAGAAGAGCCTACTTATCTTTTACTCCCTATCCCACCATGTCAGTAGGACCAGAGAAAACCTTCCCAGATCCACTTCACAGGTTTCTCTGTTTACATACTGCTCCTTCCAGTATTATGGAAAAGGGAGAGGAAAAGACTTTGTCTTTTCTTGAAGAGTAAGGAGTTTATGTGCTTCTAAATGCAGCCTTGCACCCACCAGCCTGGGCTCCTTTGATTTCCATTGCTGTTTGCCTTCATGTCACAAGCTCACAGGATAGGCTCGCTCTATAGTGATTTGATAGCCTTTCGTAGGGATCTCAGGGTCATCCAGTTCCTTAGATAGGAGACATTTTCAAAGTAGCAACTTTAGAAGGACAGAGATGATTTTCCCTCAGGATCTGGGGTAAAAGCTCAGGTGATAATTGGTGTTTGCTTTTACTTTACTGATTCAAGTGCTTCCTAGTTGATTTTTTGGGTAATTTTTTCTTTGCCAGATTTTTTTCCAGATGTGACCTTAAAGATGATGGGGATTTGTTTTGATATTTATATTGTGTATGATATTAGTGCCTAGTGACCTGTTGTTGAGAGCTCAGTTAAGCGTGGGATGGCAGGGACAGTGAGCCCCATTGGGAATGGAATTTGGTCTGATCACTTGACCTGCTACAGTAAGAGAATTGGGGTTGTTGAAGCTACCTTGCATTTTGATTTCAAATGCCCTTGGAGCAGATCCTCAAGACTTGCCCCGCAGGTCTTGATACTAGTTAGAAAATGGCCTTGTACTTTTCCAGAGGTATAAGTGAGTGCAAACTCAGTTCAGTTTCCTATCCTCCCACGATGGGATGCGTTAAAGGTAGAGTTTAATAAGCAGTGATGGGCTTGCTGGTATGTTTTATTATCTGCTGAAGAACACGTGCCTTTTGAAGCTCCTTTCAGAGGAGGAGGAAGGGCAAGCCCCTGCTTGTTTCCTGTTACTCCAATTCCATGGCCAGGCCTGGAAGATCCTTAAATTGCTTGACTCCCTGATTTTGGAGTAAGGTGGCAAAATCTTCACTGCTGGGAACAGGCCAAAGTGTGATGGTTACATTCAGTGCTTAGATGCTAAAGCAAATGGTACTTTAACATCCCTCCTCAGGTGCAATCTAATGGCAGGACTGTGTAGCTGTAGGCATGCTCTCAAGGTGAGAAGGCAGCAGTTTTGCACTGTTTCCTTTTCAGGCTTGCAGATGGTTTAGGTTTTCACCATGCTGGAGGCCAGGGCAGCCCATGAGCATGTTGCCTGGGAGAGTTGTGTGCTTGCTTTATAGAAGTGTTAACATGCCTGAGAGATGCAAACAGGTTGTAAAGCCTCTTGTCACCTTGCTGGCAGAGCCGTAATGTTTTGCAGGAGCACGGGCCGACCATACTTTCCAGCTCCAGTGTATTAGAGGCAGAAATGGAGGTAGGTTGTCTTGAGAAAGTGCCATTCAACTGCTGCTTTGGGTTCATTCTTTTCCCCCCGTTGATTTTTGACTTAGTTGTGTACCCATTAGTGCCTTTTGGGTGAAGCATGGGAAGAGCTGGCTCCACCTGGAATGAGATACACTGTAAATGATAGAAAGTGGTCCAAGGAAATTGGGAGAATTCAGTTAGCTCAGTGCCTGATGTAGCTTGAAGCCAAGGCTCTGCAGATGAGCTGTAACGGTTTTAATTCTACAGGCTTCAGTATTTGGTTTGCTGACTGTTGGGCCCTTGCCTGATGCTGCCCTGCAGCGTGCTTATGGATAACCTGCCATTGCACCCTGACCAGTTTAGCAAGAGTGCTCCCTTCCAGAACACTAACTCCATGTGAGCGAAACTGTGAAGAGCATCCTCTCCCCATGCACAGAGTCAATGCCTGATACTGCCAGGATTCCTCTGTAGGCCCTACTGGTAAAGTCAAATCATGCTGGAGGGAGAAGACTTTGGCCTCTGGGTAGTTCTTTTGACCTCAAGCTTGAAAAGACTACTTGGATTTTCAAATCCATCTGATGTAGAGTCCAAAGGCTTACCCTGACCATGGATATCTCTGACCCACAGGTCAAAAGATGGTTCTCCCAACCCATTAGCAAGTAAGCTTGAAGTTCATCAATCCCTTGGACGTTTGCAGAGTCAAAGCTTTGAAGGGCAGGAGGCGTTTTGCCTGGACCCATCCCACTGAGGGACTGTGCTTCCTGTGTAGGTCTCTGTGTTAAACTTGGATGGTCTTTCAGTCTTGTGGGCCTGAAGGGAGTCCAGCTCAAGGGGACAACTCATACTATTAAGCCATAAGTGCAAAGAGTTGAGTCCCTATGGATGTCAGTTGCTGAAGTTACATAAACCCAGCTTTGCCTGAGGGAAGTGCTTTAATGCACAGTCTTGGATCTGGATTTTTCATTGTAGGGAGATAATACTGAATCTCAAAATAGATCCATGCTATTCATAGACCTGCGTATCCTGTCCTGTAGGGCCAAAACCTACATGCTCTGGCTGTCCTTGTACTTTTAAAATGAAGAAACAAGTCTTCCAATATGAAATCTGAGTTACATATGCATATTATATGTCTTTGCACTATATAAACAGCATTTATTTTTGCCTTAACTTGGACTTCACTGTTTCCTCTTATGTAGCAAAGTGTTCTCTTTTGTAAAGGTGTTCTTTTCGGTGTTGTCACGTAACATGAGTAACAAATGAGTATCCTGAAGCCATGGGTGGGAAATTAAACTGTTAATTGTGTTTACATCCCGTATACTGAAGAATGCCTGCTATGTTTGTGTGTAAGATACAAAGCACTGTGTGTAAGCTTGGGTGGGATGGGAATGACAAGATTTGGCAAATGCTTATAGAACCAAACCAGATCTGGACTAAGCAAAACAGATCCAAAGCAGCCTTTTTGTATGGAGGCTTTCTTCTTGTGTTTCTGTTGCTATGGGGGGTATCCAGATCATGAGATGCTGGTAACTGATAATCAGATATAATGTTGCTGCTCAAAGTCCTGTCCAACCTGGCCTTGAACACTGCCAGGGATGGGGCAGCCACAGCTTCTCTGGGCACCCTGTGCCAGCGCCTCAGCACCCTCACAGAGGGTCAGGTAAAGTAGCTTTAACACCCAAACTGGCCTTTGATATACAGCACCTTTTTAGTCCTACCTGTCCCACTGAGGAAAGCAGCCCAGGACAGAGCAGAGGTGACAGTATCCCACTTCAAGAAGTGCTAATCAATGCTCTGGTTTTGCCCAGGGTAAAATGACTGCACAACAGCAAAATCACATCTGAGAGTAGATAGGTGGTATCTATAATGGGCCTGGATCCACTGGTAGCTGGATAAAGATGTACCAGTGCTGGAGCGTGGCTCTTTGCCCTGGGGAGGGGGAGTCCAGCTCTGTGTAGCAAAGAGCATGGACGGGAGTTGCAAAACCCTGAATCATGGCTTGGAGGCTCTCACTGCTCCTCTGCATGTCCTGTCACCACTGGAGGGGGCCGGAGAACCGTGCTGCCTGCATCAGGCAGCGGCAGTGGGTTGCTGCATCATTGTTAACTCCTGCCTTGCCTTGCCTGTCCTGGACGGGTTTCAGCAGGATTCTTATAACAACTTTGTTTTATCCCTGCCGTTGTCGTTGGAAAACTCTCTCCAAGCTCAAGCATTTCTGATGGCTGCTCTTCCCTATGGGTCAGGGGATGTGGAGGCTCCATCTGCAGCACCCAATTTGTGTTCTTAAGCACAGGTGGTAGAAAGAGCATTGCAGGTACCTGAGGGTGAAGTCCCTGTAGCTGTTTCCAGTCCAAGGCTGGATTCCTGCTATTTTTAGGCTTCCTGCTCTTTTCACTTGGGAGATGTTTGTCCGAGTTGTTGCCAGCATTTCCCCAAAAGGCAAAAAAACCAACTTCTCCTAGGTTGGAAGAAAACCATCAAATGGGCTGAAATTATGGTGATTACAAACAAAGCAAAACAAACGAAGCATCTCCAGCCTTGGTATTCCTTGAGCTTGGAAGCATCTCCCTCCTGCCTCCATCTCCCCTCAGGCTTGCACAGTAGCCAGCCATGCCAAGTTGGTACCTTGCTGGGTAATGGGTCAGCAATAGCATCTCTGTGCCACAGCTTAGAAAAAACAAGGAGGTGCCCTGTCAGTTGGGAGAGATCTGTGTGTCTGAGTTGCAGGAAGATAAACAGGGAGTTGTTTAAAGGGCTGCTAGACTCCAGCCATGATTTTGCGTGCTGTTAACTTGTCCTATTCTTGCTTCTTTCTCTTGGAGTAGAAAGCCTGGGGTTTCTGGTCACTTCTCACTGAGCTTCATGTATGACTGGGGGGGGAAAGAGCTTATAGGTGAGTCTGCCCATGGTTTACATAATGGCATTGCAACGTTTTCCTTCTTACTTTGCACTTATTAATCTTATCTTAACATCTAATGCGGAGTTCCCTTCCCTGCAGCAGCAAGGAAGAGGAGAGGCTTTGGCTTGCGCTGTCTGATGCTCAAGTATGTGCCCTGGGCTATGGGAACTGACCAAGGCTGCAGTAAATCTCAGGCAGTCTCAAAGCATTTCCTCTTGCATGCTTTGCTTCCACTCCCCCAGCCACTGCTGGGGAAGCCCCTGCTTGTTTAACTTCATTTCGGTTCCCTGTCAGGTCCTTCAGGCTTCTCTTCCCTCTTCCCTCCCAGATGAGCTCTCTGTCCCCTGCAACCTGGAAGGAAAAGAAGAGGTCCATGCGTTGTGTCTGAGACAGGGCAGTACACACAGGGTCCCACACCAGCCCTGCACAGGCAAACGGAGGCTGCAGCCCCCCAGAGCACAGTTGCACTGCAGAGCTCACTAAGCCAGCTCCAGGTACACGCATTTCCTGCTGTTTTCAGCACATCCCACCCCCTCCAAACCTGATTTGTACTGTTCTGTTTTGCACTTTTTTCACTCTTCTCCTTTTTTTGTGTTGTTTATGCTTCAGAGACAAATGAAATCTGCTTTTGTTTACTGGAAAGTATGCTTTATTTTCCCAGCATTGAGCATCTGGTGTTTGTAAAATGCACGATGAGCCCTTCCAACAGAAAATGGGCCAGCCTGAGTGTGCCTGACCAAGAGCTCACATGGGCCACGACCTTCTTCCTTCAAAGGTACTAAAAAGTCCAAGAAAGGTACCAAGAAAGTGCCAGCACACTGGTGAACATACAGAATCAGTGAATGATTTGGGTTGGAAGGGACCTTAAAGCTCCTCCAGCTCCAACCCCTGCCACAGGCAGGGACCCCTTCCACTGGAGCAGGGTGCTCCAAGCCCCTGTGTCCAACCTGGCCTTGA
>JBCJKH010050273.1:23586-45598 GCA_039877255.1 Loriculus beryllinus | reverse complement strand
TGCTCCAAGCCCCTGTGTCCAACCTGGCCTTGAACACTGCCAGGGATGGGGCAGCCACAGCTTCTCTGGGCAAAATCTACAGGTAAAAGGCTGGAAGTTCACATTTTCCATCAAATGTTTGTTCAGTGAGGGCTGTGAGGTACCACAAGTAAAACTGCCTAGAAAGACTCATGTGAGAAGGGAACAGTGGTGGGTAGTGTGTTCCTGTGAGCCCCAGCACCAAGCATCCCCAGATACTTCCATAGGATGCTTTTGTCATTAGGAAAACAAAGAAATAAAGCCAAGATGGGTTAGGTGCAGCAGGACAACTGTGGTGGTTGATTCATGTCTTGAGCCATTCCCCAGAAGGTAGCAGGATGATGTATGATCTGTACACAGTCCCTTCCCCATGGCACAGGCTTCTCTAACCTTTCCAAGCATACCAGGGTGAGGTGAGTTTCTCGCATGGCATCTTGCCACAGCCATCTGAAAGCTGCTCAGGGAACTGTGGGAGCTGGTTCCCAGCCATGATTCTCTTGGCCAACTCTACACTTGCCTTTAATGCTAATAATTTGGCGACATCCTTTTATTTAACATTTTTCAAAGCAGGGTCTGCCTTTCCTCAGAGCAAATGGGAGTTGAAAGATGGGTAAATGCCTTCATAAATGGGAAGTTAAATGGAGGAATTGCTTTAAAAGCACTGAGGGCTGTTAGCTCCATGGTGTGGTATCTCTCACAGCATCATGAACTGTGGTGCTGGTTGGAGGCACAGAAGATTCAGGAGGCACAGGCGGTGGAGTGATGGCTTTTGTGTTTGTTGCTGGCTTTTTATGGGTATTTCTGGCCTTTGTGAGCCTGCTTTTTGTTTGCAGTTGGAATGTCATGGTAGAATCATCCCTTTTTCATTTCCCACAAAACACAGTTTTTACCAGCAAGTCTTAATTTGGGAAAGCTTGAGGAGTTTTGAGCATTTCATATCAGTATGTAAGCAGCTTCTGGAAGTTTTCTCTTACATTTATCCATATCCACATTATTCTATGACATTATATGCAGTAGATGCAGTATTTGATTTGATTTTTTGATTTATGTCTTCAAATGACTAATGGTAGCTGAAGCCTGGTCTCAAATGGAACCTACATCACATTAATGTTTAAATCATTTTTTTCTTTCAAATAAGAGCTCTTTTGCTTTGTTTCCCCTTTGTCTTAGGATGACCTTAAAGGCTGGCTGCTGTAGCAGATCCCAAGCATGTTTTCAGAGCTTTCTTGGACACCACCAAGACTCACAGGTAGATGCTCTGAAGAGCAGTCCAGGGCATGTTAGCTTGGTGCCATCCTGCACAGATGACTGATGAAGCCTTGGTGGTGTGCTGGTGGCATCTCTAAGCAGCACTTCATTGCTGGGTAGGCCAGAGCTTGTAGGGCATGGAAACCCCAGCTCAGTCTTGAAATGCTGCAGTCTTTAAACCTTTGTAGCTGTCTAACAGCGATTTCCCTCACATCTCAACACTAGCACTTGGATGTGCGCTTCCAGATACGTCTTGTCAAGCTGGAAAGGAATTTTGCTTCTGTATGGTAAGATTTTCTTGTTGTTTAAAGGTGTCCAAGTCCTTACCTTCCTCAAAGCAACTCATAAAGCCTCCTATAAATACTACTTAAGAAAGCAGACGTTTTCAATTACCCTAGCTCCACTACTCAGATCAGTCTCTTTAATTACCAGCCTTCAGTAAGACAAACTTTCTTAAAGCCAAAGCATCAAAGCAGTTCTTCTTTACCTTAGTTGGTGGCTGCCACCAGGTTGGAGGTGGCACCTTGGAGTTGATGGACTTGGCGCTATTAGATTTATGGCCTTCGTGACACAATATGACACTGTCCTGTCCAAATCATTCATCATTCAGAGCCAGCTGTGACATCTTGAAGTTGAGAATCACTTTTAACTCAGTAGCCCGAGACACTGTCTGGTCCCTCTTGCTGGGAGTTGTTCTTGCTGGGTGTTCAGTGAACTTTGGGGTTAGTCCATAAACTTTCAGTGTAGTGATAACCCTACATATTTAATACATTGTAGACTATAAATGATGCCAAAATGTCAGCAAAGCCCATTGTGCCAATGCAAACAATGCTAGGAAGTTTTACTGTTCCCATTGCTGGTGCATGAACTTTATTCCCCTTCACTCTGTGTGTGTCTGCACATCAAGAGAGGCCAAAGGGAATGAGGTGCAGGTAAATACAAATCTCATAATGCTATGCTATCAAAAGACAAAAAGTAGGACAGTTTAAAGTTATTTGTGCATTTAGACTTCCACAGCAGTGAAAAGAACTCTGTGCTGGTGTGAAGTGCTTCAGGTTTGTGTTTGCTTCCTAGCAGAGAGCATTTAAAATGCTGCAGACCCATAGTGAGTGTGCATCAATTCACTCCAAAACCAGCACAGATTGGCTGGGCAGCCTTGGCTGGATGGACTTTCACATGGGATCCTCTTCAGGATCCAGTAGGAATTTGGACAACACCACACTGCTGTTTGAAAGAAAGCACTTAGTTGGTGGTACATTCATTGCCAAGGTCAGTGACGCTGGTAACTGGGCAGGCAAACAGGACATCAGTGGATGTGCGCTGTAAATTTGGCTCTGCTGATGTTCCTTTTCTCTTGTATGAAAAATGATTCACCCAGCTTTGAAGTACCCGGCCTTGTTAAGCATGGGTCAGATGTTTAAACATAACTAAGGCTATTATATGGGCTAATTAAGTCAAGGCATCTGGCGTACATATTCCTGCAGATAGGTTTCCATGGAAAACAGCTTATATGCCATGAATGTCATTAGAAGATTAGATTACATATCGGATGGATCTTGTGTTCTTCCAGAGACCACCTCTCTTTAAAATGAGGTTTAGGCTACTAGATGAACTGGCTAAGCAGCCTTGTCTGCTCAAATGCCTGTTTGGCCTCTGAGCAGTTGACGTTTCAAGTCTACAGCCCCATGCCTCCCTCTAGCATCTGCTCCTTGCAGGAGGGTAACCCTGATGTTCCTTAGGATCTGACTGGTTTGGGTTGGGAAGGACCTTAAAGTTCCTCCAATTCCAACCCCTGCCACAGGCAGGGACCCCTTCCACTGGAGCAGGGTGCTCCAAGCCCCTGTGTCCAGCCTGGCCTTGAACACTGCCAGGGATGGGGCAGCCACAGCTTCTCTGGGCTCTGGTGCCTAAGAGCTCAGCTCAGTCTCCCCTCTTCTGGCAGGTTAAAGCCATTCCCCTTGTCCTGTCCCTACAGGCTCTTGTCCAAAGCCCCTCTCCAGATTTCTTGTAGGCCCCTTTAAGGTGTTGAAACGCCATGATAAGTTGCATCAATGCATTGGAATTTTGTCTTTGAAGTGTCTGAAGCTGCCTATTTTCCTTCTCTATAGCCAGCAACAAGAAAGTGGATAGAGCAGCAAGCTCCCTGGCTTAACGTGGCTCAGGCATGTGCAGTGCTTAGGTCCCATGAGCCTGAGAGCCTCCAGACCTGTTTTCTCAGTGATTCAGGTTTTTCCCTTCACGGCACTTTTCCCCCCAGCCCCACCTCTGCCCAGACTTCCCCAGGTCCAAGCTGGATGGCTGTGGGCAAGTGCCATGTCTGCTGTGTGTGATTCACCACTGGCAGGAATGTGTGATGCAGGGATGCAGGAAGTCCAAGAGCAGCGATTCATTTCCCGAAGCACTGACGTTGGTTCATCCCCACTGGGGGAAGGGAGAAAGAACCTTTTTTTACCAAACTACCCCAAAACGTTGAAGTCCTGATGTGTTTCAGCCGTTACTCAGCCTATCTTCAAACAGAAGCATCCCCTGTAAGGATGGGTCAGAGCCTCCCTTCGTGCACGTTGGCGTGGTGCAGGGGAGAAGCAAAACCAGTTTGTACCAGAAGGTCTTAATTACTTCAGGAATTTAAAAACCCAGTGGAAAACTGGACTTGGGCAAATCATTTCATGTCAGGGTCTGGGCCAGCGCTGCACTTTTCACTCTTGTTTCTTGCTCCCCTATTCACCTTCAGATTTGATAAGAGGCTGGGAATCATGAGCCCTTCAAGTTCACAGTGGCCTGGATGATACTGTCTGTAGTGGGAGCACAGCAAGCCCCCCTCTGCAGCACAATGCCATGGGCAGGGACCTGTCCGTCTGGGGGGGTTGGGTCTCCTGACAGATAGGAAGCACGCAGCATTTGCTTTTTGGTTGTCTTGTGGCTTGTGGGACTTCTGCCGGGCTGTGATTCAGCAGAAGCTGCTCTCCTGGTGCTGCCAAGATCCAGGAGTTAATTCTTATTCCATGAGAAGGCCAGAGCCTGCATCCAGCCAGTTCCCTGGGGTGCAGAGGAAGAAACTCTCTGAGAAATAAACACAGACACAAACAAATACCAGACTTGGCACACGGCTTCGCAGGCGATGGGAATATCTCTTAGATTGCTGCCGAGGTAATTGGGCTGCAAGGAAGCTTCCCTGCTCTGCCCTTTGGCTCCCGGCGTGGGGCCACTTGCCAAAATGCTTTGTGCTCCCCTGAGCCGTGCCTGGGCTGGAGCCTGTGCTTCTGCCCAGTCCATCCCACCCCAGCCTGCGCACTTGCTGCATTCCTCATCTAACCTATTCCCAGGGATGTGTGCTGAACCTCCTCCCCATTAAAACCACCCTCTTCTCACGCCTTTTATTCCAATTCTTGGTGTTCCTCAAGAGAAATCTTCTCTAAATCTCTTACCTCATCTTACACCTACTGAGCTCCTCCTTTCCGCAGGGTCTTTCCTATAGCTGGATTGCAGGTACCACTGTGTGAGACGATGGCTTTGTTCTCCTGAGCCTTGGTTTGCACCTTTGCATTGTTCCACACCTTTCTTGAAATGCAAACCCCAACCCCAGGTCTTACCTGCACTAAATAATACTCCAGAGCCTGGATGCTTTCTCCCATAATGACATTCCCCTGCAAGTTAAGCATGGCAGTGTTTTCCAGGCTTTCAGAAATCAGAGGAATATGGAAGAACTTTCCCCCCTTCTCCTTTCCTTTTGGTTCCTGAACCTTTGCAACTACTTCATAAGTTTTAAGATGCTTGCATCTCTTCCATAAGAAGGGAGAGGGACTTCGTTCCTCACCCCCAAACTGCAGCATTTCAGGAGGTGATACTCAGCATCCTTGGCATGTGGTAGGTTGGGTGGTCTGATAACTCTCCTGTAGAGGAAAGCAGAAGCAGCGCTCAGTGTGGGCAGCCAGATTTCAGTGTGATTGGTAGGGAGTTTGTTCTGATTTTATTCTGTGTCTCACATGAAACAAGCCAGGCTAACAGTTCTCTGTAATTCTATGATTTCCTTTGGGTTTGGTAGTGATGAAGCTTGTTTCAAAGGCCAAATTCAAGTCTAAATGGAGGCCCATAACTGCATGGGAGTAAGAAAATGGATTTTTAAGTGGGAGTAAAAAGGATTTAACTGCACAGAGTCTAATAGGTACTCACTTTGGGAAACAAATGGCTGGTTTGCAGCTTAGGCTGGACATGCCTTTAAAAACCATCATTCACCAGTTTATTTCTCGTGGATCCTTCTTCAGACAGGAGCAGTTTTCTCAGGACCGCCTCTGTGTCCTAGAAACTGGACCACGCTTCATGCCAAGCGAGGAGAGTTGCACCCTATGGTTTTTGAATTACAAATGGTAAATCCATCCTGGTTTGGAATAAACAGCACTGGCCATTAGACAGTGTGTTTGGTTACTGTTTGGTTACAACTGCATAAGGAACAGCTCTAGTGGAAAAAAAAAGAAGCAGCAGTAACAGTCAATCGTCACTTCTTTTTTTTTTCTCCCTGCCTGGAAAACTTGGGAGTTTTATGGCTTATGAAGCACAAATTAGAATTGCAGGCAACAGATAAAGCTGCACTATAAATCCAGCTAATGCCAATGCTGTCAGAATGCCCCTTTGGCAGTTATAGCCTGAACAGGATCTTTCTGACCAGCCAGGATGGGTCTGGAACACTGCACAAAGATGGAGCATCCCAACAGTCACCCCAGCAGGAAACTCTGTCCCCTGGGTAGGGACAAACAAAGCCACTGCTGCTCCTGCAGTCAGCAGCTGCTGTCCCAGTAAGTCTTGAAGGGCTCTTGCAGCATTTCTCCCAACATGCATTTTCTCCAGGGAACCCCAAACCTGTCCTGAGTTAGGCTTCTAAGTGTCCCACTGCTGCTCCAGATGTGACCTCTGTCACATCTGCCAGTGCTGCTGTCATGGATAACACAAAGGAGCTCTATGCATGATGCTCCCATGTTTAGGAAGGAACTCAAAAGGTCTCATTGCCTTGGATGTTTCAGTGCCCACCCATGATATTTGTTCACAGCTTGGGTGGCTTCAGTACTTCAATGTCCTAGGTGTCAGGGGCATGTATGTGCCTAAATCACTGATGCACATTGGGAAAACCTGTCACCTCCTAAACCAACACGGCTATTGTCTAAGCTGGTACATTTGGTGGTTGAAGATGTTTGATGTGTGGAGTGCTGTTGGCTTGTCTTTGCTGCTTGAGCACAGAATGCAAGAGCTTACCAATAGGAAGTGTTGATTTTATCCTTGTCAATAAGGAAAAGCTCACAACCTTTTTATCCATGCAATTGTTTTGGGTGACCGAAGGAGATGTGCAGAGCAGTGTGATACCTCCTCCCAGCTGGGGAGTCTGCAGGATAGTTTTCTTTGGGTATTCACAGACAAGCTGCCAGGGGGTAGCGTTAGGGGAAGCTTGAGGCCTTGCATCCTGCTTTGAGCTTGTCAAGGCACAAGTTTTTCTGCTCACAAACATACTTGGGCTTCCTGAGATCTCTTGCAGATTGAAGGCAGAACTTCAAAGCTGTGGAGAGCCATTTCAGAGTATCCCAGAATCATTCTTACGATAAGTATTAAAGAAAATGAGACAGAAATGTGTTTTTTAGTTTGCTCTCCATACCAGCAACAGGGATGGAGGCTTACAGGGCAATGGATTTCATAATCCTCCAGCTCCACACAAGGCCATAGCGATAAGACTGTGGTTGACTAATGCAGAGGGCAAGCACTGAATGTCAGTTCTACACATTGCTTCCTTTTCTTTCCCATTAAGCGTCACCATTAGCAACAAACAACTGAGTAAGCACATTTAAATAGTGGAGTTTTTCTGTCCCTTCAACCATGCCTAATTACAAACTAATCACCAAAGTCTGGTTTCGCTTGGCAAATGTTTCCAGGTTTTGTTTTCTCTTTAAAGAATCCTGGATTCCAGCAGTTGTGTGTGTTCCCCCTTCCCCAAATCCCTGCTTTTCTTTCTTGGATGCAGTTTCAGCTGGTCACATTTACTGCTGCCTGGCACAGCATGAGCAGAAAGCATGTGAGCTTCTTTAATGCATTTCATCTTTAGAGCGAACCTTTTCCCTGCTTTCGCTAATAGCCTGAGCACGCAACTTCTCTGAGCATACGTGGCCCCAAACTGCACCCTGCTGCATGAGTGGCAACATCTGCTGGCAACACAAATTTATTCTCCCCATTAAAATGCAGGCAGGACTTAACCAGGCCCTGAAAAGGCAAAAAATCCTTTAATTGAACTAATTGCATGTGGTTGAAGCCATGTTGAAGGTCAGTTCCAAGTTCAGCGTATGACACTATAAATTCTCTCCATTTGTTCTCTACTACTGCATGGGTACCAGAGCTTCTAGTGATCAACACCAAGTATGTCCTATCCACTGGCATTTCCTGAGGCAACGTGCCTGGAGCCTTGGTTATTCTGTTATTGTTACTGGAAAAGGCTGCCCAGATGCAAGAGCTTTCCTTTTGCTTTCAACACGCCCTGTGTTGGACCCCAGGTGTCCAGATGAAGCTTTCCTTTGGTTTACTATTGGAAAACTCAGTGATGCCTTAACATATCATCAGGGAGGGAGGTGCCTGGAGGCAAGCTGTGACATTTCCTTGGGTTTATTGTGCTGAGTCATGTAATCCTGTGGGAAAAGCCACTGAGGCAGATTCTTTGGGAAGCTTTTGTCTGGGTCTCCATCAGCTGCGTTCTTTAATAGCATCTCTTGCTTTCCCCTGCTCTGAAGTACTCTTCTGTTGAGAATAACACATCACTTTGCTCCTTTGGTACTTTTTTCACTTGGCAAATGTCTTATTCCATTCAGAGACGTGGCTCAAAGTTTAGAAGGGAAGATGATGAGTTCGGGTGTTGATGAGAGGGATGTACATTGGGAGTGTGGCACAGCCTCTGTGGGAGCTGTCTCCTCGAGGCTGAAGGGGGAGAGACACAGTAATGCCATCTTGCAAGAAGAAAGGTTTATTTATGTCCTAAATAAGATTATTTAGGAGCTAGTGAAGATTATCTAATTTTGAACTAGATGCTGTTAAGGTCCTTTCCAGTCCTAACCATTCTATGAGTTGATAGTTTGAAGTTTAGAGGTGATATGGGAGACTGTTATGTTTATCCCGAGGTTTATTTCTACTTGCTTGGCTGCCCAGCTGTGGATTTTCCCATTGCTTGATAGAGTACGTGGAGGAATTTGGCTGTAGTCGACTTGAAGTGAGTTTTGCATTTGCCTGCAGGAATCTCTTTCCCCCCCTTCTTCCTTCATGCAGGTCCTTTCTCTCTCAGAGTGGGGTTTCTAGCCAGCTGCATCCTAGGTTTACTGAGCTGGGACTCAGAACTTCCCTTTCTGTCTCTCTGCTGCACTCTGGTTTGTCCATACAAGGACCAGCAGCGATGTCCTCCCTGCTCTATGCTCCTGACCCAAGTTATATGGCACTGAAGTCATGGTGAATGCAGACATCCATGCAAACGTTCCTCATGCAGTGGAGGGACTGAGTGTCATTGTCCTGAGAGAGCCTCATGGGGTTTGGATGGAGCCTGAACACCATCCAAAGTACATCAAGGGCCTGAGGGTATGAGGAACCTCATCATCACATTGTAAGGCATAGGGAGACCAAATCAGGCATCCTTCATTTTAGCTAAGCCTGCTGTTTCTTAGGTGTTATTTCTTTGCTAACAGTAGAAGACAGTGGATTTTGACATGGCACATTCTCTGGGTCATGTTGAGTTCAATCCCAAAGAGAAAAGGAACTAATGTGGAATATCTGTCTAGCTTAGGAAGACCTATTCCTTCTTCCAGCCTTTTCTTATCTTCTGTTGTTCTGGTGGGCACGTCCCTTCTTCTTCTTTCCTTGCTGGGACCTCCGGACTTCTCTTGGTTCCTAGGGCCACAAAGGTAAATCCTTGGCTGGTTCAAAATGGAGGGGAGACTTGTTCAGATCAGGAGATCCCTTCTGCTCTATCCCACCGCAGCAGGCTGCCAGATTCCAGCTTTCCAGGGAGATAAATTGGGTTTTAAGCCTTCTGAGTTTCTGGGGATCACCCTTTGTCCTATCAGGGGCATGTTATAGGGGACCTTCTGTTTTATAGAAGAGGCTGAGAAAGCATTTATAGTACACAGCATACACAGGGATGGTATTTCAAGGTGCTTCCCGTAAGTCAAAACTCCTGCTTCTCCAAGCTTGTATTTTCCATGGATTTAGAGCAGTACTAGGGCAGTGTTACAAGAAGGTACTCCTGAAAGAGAGGAAGCTTGAGTTAAATGGCTATTGTGTTGAAGCATTGGGGCCAGCATGGGAATGAGTCCAGTGAATGGAAGGAAAATATGAATAATTAGAAGATGATGATGAAGATAGCCAAAATCAGAAACATATTCTAGAATAGTGCACTAAAATAGTGCAAAAAGGATGCCAAACCTAACAAGTGAAGTAAAGCTCTCAGGGCAGGATAATATGCTAAGGGAAATTCAAACAGCAAGTGGAGTTTCAGACAGAACCTCACTGTGGGTGACACTGTGACCTCCTGAGTTTGGCTCTTTTCTGAACTCAGAAGGTAACACTGATCTGCAGGGGTATTTAATGGTGTCTGGAGTCCTCCAGCACATCCTGCTTTGCTGCATCAGTTGCTGCCAATAAAATAAGCGATAGTGAATGAATGCGGCTGAGATTTGGACCCATCAGCTCCAAAGTGGAGACTGAGATGGGGATTTTCACAGTAGCTGGTAAAAAGGTGATGCTTGGACTCTGCTCTTCTCTGAACAGTGGCTTAAATACTAGCAATACCTCCTGATCGAAAAACCCAGGCAATCAGAAGCTAGTAGGGGAGCTGGGAAGAGATGAAGACACGTGCCGTTATCAGATGTTTCTCCTACAATGGCAACCCCCAGTCTTGTATGCAAGAGATCATCGAATCATAGAATGATTTGAGTTGGAAAGGACCTTAAAGCTCATCCAGTTCCAACCCACCGCCACCTTCCACTCACTTCTTCCTTATCTCCAACCTGAACTTCCCCTGTTTCAGTTTAAACACATCACTCTTGTCTTATCGCTACAGTCCCTGATGAAGAGGTGATGGATGGGGTGACGTGTGTGTGTCATCATTTGTGTGGCATGAGGACTTGCCTCTGTCCTGCTTTTGCTAGGCTGGGGTGATCTGGTTGCCTTTTTTAGCTGCAGAAAGCTTAGACTGCTGGGACAGGCATTAAATACAGCTGCCTCACTGATGTCTGCTTTAAAGAAGTAAAATAGACTGTATTGATTAGTGCTGGTGCCCAGCCAGCTGCAGAGCTGCATTCCCTGCTTCCCGTTCTGCTTCCTTCTGGTGCATTTCTTGTTCCTCAGCTGTGCTCTCTGTAATCTCTTGCTCTAGGAGGGAAGGCAGCGCCCTGACCACACACAGGCTTGGGGCTGCCCTGATGATGCCCCAGGAGCATCCCAGGCAGCAAGGAACCAGCATCTCTTGAGCCCACCAACGGCTCCGAGCAACCGGGGTCAGCGACAGTCAGCTGTGCAAACATGCACATGTGTGCTGGGATGGTGGAGGGAGACCCAACAGAACCCAACAGGATGGCTCCTTGGCTCCAGAGGCAGCCCAGTGGCTCTCTGAACCTGACCTTCTCCTTTCATCTTCACCCTACCTTCCTCCGCTGCTGCGCTTCGCCCCCCTGGTTTCTTTTCTTCCTCTTCTTTCCCTAGGTGGTTCTGGGCTCTGATCAAGCACCACCTCAGGAATAGTCCTTTGGCCTTTCAAAGGCATCCAAGAGCATGTCCTTCCTCCAGGATGAACTCACAGGGTTGTCCTGTTCTCCTGTTCCCTACCTGAATGCTTCAGCCCACCCCAGAGGACCGTGCTAGGAGGCAGAGGCAATAGGCAAACACCTCTTTTCTTGTGTTTTGTATGCTTTCAGCTATGTTTTCTCATTCCTCCCTACAGGAATCATGTCTTACTTCAAGGACCCCCCTCATTTGCTGGGGTAATTCCATTTCCAGCTAAAAAGCATCTCCCTCAGAAAGATAAAATGGGAGCTAGCAGCTCTTCCTTGCTTCAGTCAGACGTGCTGGAACATTCGCACTCCATATCCATTCATCCTGTCTTATACATTTGTTTCTAGTTTAATTCTATTCAAAATAAGACCCGGTGTGGACATCTGTCTTATTATCCAACAGTAGGTTAAAAACAATAAACTCCGCTGGCTCTGTGGCAGGGGTGCAGATAGATGGCAGCTGGATGCAGGAAGTGGACTTCCAGAAGCTTTCATCTATGAGCGAGGTAATAATGAGACTCAATGCAGAGAAAGCCTGTCTCATGCTTTTGCGTGTGCCAGAGTGGTGGAGAAGCTGGACACAAGGTGCCTGTCACTAAGATCTGCACCATAGATGTGCTCAGAGACCAGGCTGGACCCCTGGCTGGGTTCTGGTGTGGGCCATCCCTTCGCCTTGTCTGGGGATGCTGGTGGATGCTGCTCTGCACCACATGCTGTTAGTGTGGGACACATCTGCACCAGGGTCCCCCTTGGTTCCCCTTCCATGGGACAGACCCCTTCTTGCAGCTTGCCAACAGTCTGGTGGTAGGCAGGAGGTGCTTTAACAGATGATTAAATGTGGTTTAATTCTGATGCTGATGGCTTTAATGTGATTTTGACAGCAGAAAATCAGACATTTTTCAAACCTCACATTGGAAGACATTGACATCATTTATTTCTTTTCTCCTACAGGCAATCAGCATAAAACTGATGCATCCCTGAACTCTCCCTCCGTTGGGTTTGACAAATGGCCAGTCTGTTTGGGAGGTTGATTATGTTCCCTGGGACAACCAAGACCAGCGATTTCTTCAAAGCTTTTCTAGGTATTGGCTGGAAAGAGCAATTTAGCATGGAGTAAGTAATGAATTGGTTCCTCTTCATTTCCTTAATTGAACACATGAGCTCAACTTTATAATGGGAACCCTTCACCCTTCGGCACAGGTTTTGTGTGTGCTTTGCTCCCCTTAACACTGTGAGGTATGTGCACTGGATGAGGATGTTAGGAGGAGAGGACAGCTTAGCCTGGGGATATAATCAGGGGTTGATGCACTGGTGAAGCTGAGTGGTTTCTTACCCTCCTCTATTTCTCTCTTCTTTCATCCATCATTTATGTCTGCTACATCTGTTCCACTTTACACCATGCCAGAACTATGACAAGAAGGAAAGAGCATGGAAGGAGTGGAGGAGAGTAAAAAAGAAATCCCTCGGTGAAGTTTCTCTTTTGGAGAGAAAATGGGACTTTATCAAAGGATGAGCAGAGCCAGCTGGTGCTGGTAGCACAGCTCCCTCTGGGTGAGTTTCCCATTTCCCCGTGCCATTTTCCTCCTTCTGGGCTGCACATGGCCTTTCCCAAAGTGTGAATGTTTTCACCACCAAGATTAATGTGCTTTTCTCATCTTGGGTGCTGTTTCTAAAGCTTTGCAATGTGCGTTCAGAAATGCCATGTCCATTTCAATTTCAAGCACCCCAAAGTGCTTGTGGGGTCTGGACACAAATGCTCTGCACCTTTGCAAGAGATACTGCTGTGTCCTGGACTCCAGCCGGGTGCTGGGCTTTTGCAGAGGTGAGCAAAGTATTGCTCAGTCATAAATACGTGGTTTTAGGGATATTATTCCTGAATATAAAGCAGAACCAGGTTTTGGAGGCAGAGGATAAAGATTTGGCTGGGAACCTCTGAGCTGGAGGACCAATAACTTGGGAATTGCACTGAAGTGTTTGATCTGTCTCGGGCCAGCAAATGCTGAGCCAGCGCCTGCCTTTAAGTGGAAGTTATTTTCTGCATCCACCAGAGTCCTATAAAACCATTTCCTCTGGGACCTGCAGGGACAGCCAGGGCTGCTTTTGGTTTCTTTCCCCCAACAATAGCAATATGTGAGTGCTAAGGGAAGGAGGATGTGTTATGTGACAGATTTAGGGGTAGCCTTGGGGCTCTGTTGCCTCTTTCCAAGCAGGTTTGCCAGAGTGCTGGAATTGCCTCCTATTCATCTGGAGAGAAGGCTGGTTTGGTGCTTAACAGGCAGAGTTGTGCTTATGAAGCCTACACACACCTCTGCTGCAGGCTCCTTGTGTCAGTGCAAGGAGACCATGTAGCCCTGCCAAGACAGGGAAAAGCGCTGTCTTAAGATCTTAAGGTCCTTTCCAGCCCAAAGCAGTCTATGCTTCTATGATCTCTGTAGCTGCACTGCCCTTTGAATCAGCTCAGTTTACGTGTGTGATCAGGGGAGCAGACCTTGCAAAGACAGCACAGACCAAGCTTCCTTCAAGGACTTCTGTGGATGCCTTGCATCTCCCTGTGCATCCCCTTCCTCATGTCATCCCTTCCTCCTCACACTTGCTGCTTGGAAACCTTCATCTGCCTTTTGAAGCATAACTGCACTTAACATCCTTTGGTTCCTTTGGACCTCCCAATCCTATCTTAAAGCATATACAAGCCTGAAAGGTGCAAGCATAAGGGTTATGCTCAAAAAGTGCCACCATCTTCCATCTACAGAAGCTGAAGGAGAGAAAACCACCTTCTCCCTGGCTCTGCCCCACCACCTAAGTGCTAAAGCAGACCCCATGAGGTGAAGCATTGGGAGGTGTAAGTGGAAGAAGCTCTGGGAGGAGATCTTGTTCCTTAGTTGTGCCTGGGGGCTTTTCCCCTTTGTCAGAGCCCCTGGAAGGCCAGCAGGGAAATGATTCCAATTCCAGGCTTTCCAACTTCCATGCTCATTTAACCCGAACCGTTCCTTACTCTTGGAGAGAGAAGCAGGGATGAGGTTTGCAGATTCATAGTTGGGGGAGGAACTGAAAATGATATCAGCAGTTTTACAGCCATTCCTTTTCTTGGCAGGTCAGGAGGGGGAATGTCTGCCTGCCTCTAGGACAGAAGGTGGAGGAATGCAAATGCTGAAGCAGTTTTCAGTTTGCCCTGATTATCTTTCCTCTCCCAGCAGCTTTATTAAGGTTCGTAAATTCATCCTCAGAGCACATATTCCCCCCATGCCTTTTAACCCTCTATGGCCTGGGAATTCCCTCATCCTGAGAGATTGCTGGCTGTCCAAGGAAAGCTACCCTTCCCATCAATGCTGGCTCTGAAGGCTGTAGATGGGAATTTTTTGTACAAAATTTAACATCAACTGCCCCCCTGAGGCAACTAATTTATGAAAGAGCACAGCTGCTGAGATCCATCTGTTCCTTACCAAATCCAGCTTCTTGAATCCCTCCAAAAGAGATTTTCTGCTTTTCACCTGCTGTCAAAGACTTTTGTATAACAATGACTCTTTCTTTAATCAAATACTACTTTTTTTTCCTTTTTTTTTTTTTTTCAGATTTATAAAGTCAGGAGATTTTGCATGAGATCTACATCACTTGAAGCATTTATCCTAGTTACCATGGCAAGGGTAGGTGTAGAGGTATTGATAGCCACAGGGTGGAGAAATAGTCTAGTAGACACCAAATGCAGCCCTGCACCAAATTCCAGGTGCCTTTCTTTAGCCCATGCTGGTGTCCAGATAGAGCTATCATTCACATCTTACAGTACAAGTCAGAGAATATATAATTTAAAATCATTTGTTGTGGCTATACTTCAGGATTGATGCTTATTCCTTCAGTCTCAATACTGTGCTGTGAAAATCTCCTTGCAATGGATTCACATGCTTTAATGCAGTGAAAACACATGCAACTGCCTGAAGGGCTCCTCTCTTTGGCTCACTAAGGGCCACAAATGTAATCCTTCTCTGGGCACACCTCCTATTTAGCTTTTGATGTGACAGCTGTGGAGACTACTGCCTGTAGTGCCACATCTCAGTCAGTTTCATTGACTCACTTGACTGCGGAGAAAGTCATTACCACCCACAAGACCATGTGGGACCAGCAGATAGGACCCATCCAAAACAGAGGAGCATTGCCTCCTTTCCAAATCCCACCTCTATTTAGATGGGAGACAAGATATCATAGAGCCTGTGGTAGCAAACATTGTCATATTGGTCTTCCAAAATGCAATTAATTCAGCATTTAGTTATCCTAGCTGTGGGAGGTGTCCCAGCTGCAGGAATGCAGCTGAGAGCCCTGCTTCTTTGACTGGCCTGCTTTGATTTTTATCTCTGTCAGCACAAACAAGTTGTGTTTAAGAAGATTGAATCACATCCTTGCTCAGCATTCAAAAATGGCATTTAGCCTGCACAGGTGATGCTTCTGGGTCTTAGGACATCTTTGTAGATCTGGGACTAGTTTAGGAAATAAACTCTGAATTGCTTTGGCTTCCCTAGCATGGGGCTTACTGAGCCAGTGTGAAAGCCTGCCTTGGAGAATTCTGATATATGATGAGAAAATATTTTCCCTGTGCCTTATCTGCAGTGTGGGGAACAACCTGAGACAGTCAGGCTCACCTGAAGAAGGATCTGCTCTTTCAGGGAAGAAGAGGAAGACATATTTAGTCTGGAGAAGGTTTGGGAAGACCTTATCGCTCTCTGCATCTACCTGAAAGGGGGTTGTAGTGAGGTGGGAGTCTCTTCTCCCAGGTAACAAAGGATATAGCACAAGAGGTAATGAACTCAAACTGCACCGAGGGAGGTTCAGATTGGGTATTAGGAAACATCTCTTCACCGAGAGGGTGTTCAGGCATTGGAGCAGGCTGCCCAGGGCAGTGGTGGAATCACCATCCTTGGAAGAGTTCAAAACCGTGTAGATGAGGCCCTCAGTGACAGGTTTAGTGCTGGATTGGCAGTGCTGGGGTAATGGTTAGACTTGATGATCTTAAAGGACTTTCCATCCTAGTTGATTCTATGATTCTATGGTTCTACGTTGATGCCTACAGCCATACTTTCCACTCCTGCATCAAGGTTCAGAGAAACCTGTCTGCATTTCAGCAAGAAGAAAATGCAGACCATTATTTCCTGCAACAGTAGAGTGGTCAATAAAAAAGCAGAGATAAAAACACCATTCAGTGTTTCATCAGTAAGAAGGGGATGATTCACTGTTGCCCAAAAGTGAATAAACTCTAATTCCCTGTATTTATCCTTTCTTACTGTTCAATATACTTAATTGGCTCCTATCACTCTAAGATAACATCCATAAGGGCAAGATTAGCTGTATTTAATTTATGATTTATATGTTTATAATCACATAGTCTCTCTAGCTGTTTTTTGATTTAAAACTATAAACTAGATATTGTATCTCTTTAGAGAAAGTTGGATCAGTGCGCCCACCTTGCTCTCGCAGATGGTATGAGCATCATTTTGTTCTTTTTCCTACTCCCTGCTGGTTCTCCAGCTCAGACCTCCTCTTCCAAATCAGATCCTGCTTTCTCGCATACTTAACGCTTTTCCAGGATGATACTTTATTGGAAGAGTTTTGTCTGCCCTCTAGTGGGAATTTGGATTATAGCATCTGCAGAGTCCAGCCGCGAGAGTATGGGAGGCTGGAGCCCCTTGGGCACGGTCTGAAATTACTGCAGTAATACTATGGTATTTCCAGCAAAAGATGCCTTATTCCTGTCCTTACTCTTCTTTAGTGAGACTCAAGTTTACATTTTGGGAAAAAGGATGTGGGCTATGTTGCTAGGATTTTGTTCTGGTAGAGGGGCAGATTTAGATTTTCACTGGTGTTTGTTGGCCAAATATTAGCTCTGATAAGTAACTATGTCTGTATTAATCATGCTGAGTCAAAGTGAAGATGGAAATTTAGGCGTTGTATAATAAATCTGCATCTTCAATCCATTTGCTTTTCTGCCACTGGAAGAAAAGTGCTACATTAACATCTGAAGGCAGAACACAGGCTGCTGGGTCTGAATTAGGGTGTGCTGGGAGTTGGATTGGCCCCATCTCTGAGGCATGTTAGCTGAACCCGTATGCACTCCCAACATCTTCATATGTACATGGTGAAGAGTGGTACCTACCCCTTGGGTAAAGGCAACTTGCTATATATGGAACCTATTTCTGATATTTACACCCCATGGAGGACAACTTCCCAATGTGTGATTTGATGCACACATTTCAGCCCGAAAGATTTTCCTGTATGCTGCTAATGTTTCTTGTTAACCTGCAAATTAACAAATACTTGATACAAACCTCTAGAGGGGATGAATACAGCCAAATAGCTGGTGATAAAGAGCTGGTCCCCCAAAACCTTTTCAGCAGGAAAACAGAAGTGCTCCTTCCACAGATGTAGGAGGCAGCACTGGGGATGAACCAGAGCTGAGTAGTGCAGACACTGCTCTAACTCAGCTTTTATTACTGAAGTGCCACAACTGAGCAATCAAGACTCTCTTGAAAATGTTACCCTAAGCCTAAAATGCACTTTGTAAAAGCTCTGGGGCTGGAAACTGATCTCTTTTCTGCTTGGCTGCTAATTTGCTTTGTGACCAGAGGCAAGTCACTTAACTCCACTGTGCCTCAGTTTCATCACCTGTAAAATAGGGATGATATATAAATATCTCAAAGCAGCTTACTAGCAGAAAGGTAAATGTGAGAAAACTGCTGTAGGCAGGTGCTGCTGCCTTGTCTGCAAAGATAACTTCCCGTTCATAAAAAGCATCCTGAAGCAAAGGGAAAAGGGAATTTTCAAAAAGATTTATTGCTGGAAAGTGTTGCACAATGCATTTATATGCCATTGTATGCTAGCTCTTCTTCATTATTGCTGAGGCCGTAAGTGATTGGGCCAGCCTGGCTCTCTTAGTAGAAAATTGTCCCTTTGGGATTATTTGGGGCCGGAAATAAATCCCCCCATAATGCTTCCCTGCTTTGTTCCACGTCACCTCCTTTTTGCCCAGCTTAACTGTAACAGCTCTGTAACAAGAGCAGAGCAGGAGTTTTTACCTTGGCTGCCCTTTGAGGCACCTCAAGGAAGGTGTTTTCTAGCCCTATCAGCTGCAGGTCTGGGGCATCGCTTTGCACAGTGGCTCGCACCATGAAAGTCCTTGAAAGCTAAAGGAAAGATCTAGAGAATATGACAGGATAATTTGTGGTAATACCAAAAAACCTTGCCACAGATCCACTGGCAGAATACGGATTCCACCAGACACACAGGAATTGTCTTGAAAGTGCCCTAGGATGCACCCAGCTACCTCGTGCTGACTGGGGCTGACAGGAACCGTAGGGATTTTAGCAGAACCATGAGAAGGGACAGAATGAATTTTCTTACAATTTTTCAGAAAAAGCTGATGGGTCTTGAGGAACAGGCTGGATGCGGTGAAGCAAGAGAGAAGGACTGAGCAACCTGGTATCAGGTTTGCTAGATCAGAGAGCAGGGAGCATGCTAGAAATGCAACCATGTTTAATGAAAACTCACGAAGGAAAATGTCTCCAGGGACTAGATCTTCTACCTTACGTTTTGGGATTCAGTGTGGCATTGTCTGTCTATGCACAAAGTTGTGTTTCTTTCTTCTTCACCTTATTTTCTTTCACTATTTTACAAAGAAAAAGGAAATTCATAAAGTAACCTGGAAAACACATCTTTCCGCAACAAAATCTCAGAACTTTTCTTTCTTTGTAAGAGTGGAGAGCATCACCAGTACTGTCGCTTCAGGGCAACCGCTCTCAGGGCAAATCTTTCTGATTTGGTTTAGAAATCAGTGATATCAACCATTTTTGGGAGCAAAGAAACCAAAGACAGATCTTAGAAGATAAAATACCTTCCAATTCAAATCCTTTTAAGGCTCTAGCAATGATGACTCAAACATACTCTGCATTAAACTTGTCTGCAGCAAATAATTTTCCCTCTGTGTGCTTTAAAAAAATAAGCATTTCAGCTTTAAATTTTATTTTGGAAAGACATGTAGCTCAGTGGTTACCAACTTTACTTTGTCTCCTTCTGGGCCCCAAAACACAGCTCTGATTAAAAGTGGGGATGTGTTTTTTTCTTCTGCTTTAGGAGGCACCCAATTCACTTTGCTCTCCACTGCAGCAGCTTGTAGGCCAGGGCATCAATTCAGCAAAACACCATAGTCAAAAGTCCTTCTCTTTTCCAGTCACTATTCAGAAATCAGGCCTTGAAATACATTCTCTTTAGGGTAAACACCTTTTTTTTCCCCTCCTAGGCTTAATTTTGTGGCCTTTACATTGAAGTGGCATCAACTGGCACCTTTGAATGCATCTACTGTCACAAAACGTAAGGAAGATTCAAGGGAACGCACAAAGTATTTTCCTTTACATCTCTTTTCCTTTTCTGCTAGCAGGGAAAAGTAAATACAGTTTGGAGCTGGTAGGAGTTGAATAATGATGTGTTCATTTGGTTTTTTGCTGCTTTAAAATTTAGTTTCACTCATCCTGGTTTTTTCAGGGTAGAAAATAGACAGATGGAAGCAGTCATTCAAAGTTTATTCTGTTTGCTTAGCCTTATCAGCACAATGGCAACATCAACCTGAGGTCTAAATGACTCAGTAGTGAAGCTGGCAATACCCTCCACTTCATGTGGTGGATCACTACTGTAGTTACACTGTCCAGCTAAAGCAGCAGCATTCCAACTGTGCATACCATTACATTTGGATATAATTGCAGCCTTGTCTCATATCTGTATCCAACACAGACCTTGTAAGAGTAGACTGTTCTCAAGCTATTTTAGCATTTCTCTATACTAACTGTTTACCAAGCTATTCATTTGGATGCTACATGCAGTCTCCTTCACACTCACTTCTTAGGTCTTCAGTATGACACATAATGGCTTGAAAGACAGCTAGATGCAGCCAGATTAGGACAGATTTTGTGAAATGTTTTTGATGGAGAACATTACAGTCAGTCTTTTTGCTTTCTGGGAGGTTTTGAGTACAAGGAAGGCCTTTTGCTTTCACTGCTTAAGGGAACACATAATTTAGGGGGAAAAGGAAGAAAATTGCTGCTTGCCTTCCCAGACAATTAAGGGTAGAAAATAGTTCTGCTGCAATCTGTGACAGTCCATGAGTCACTATGAAGAATAAGGTTCGACATGACTACAAAATCTCAACTTTAGTATTAGCAGAGTCGACAACTCCCTGAGAGGTTTACTTTGCAAAGTTATTCTTTTGGTCCCTCTATGGTCACAGGCAGAGAGCAGCTTGCTGGTGGGTACTTGACTCAACATAACTGGCTTTGCAGACAAACCTACCAGAGGCTTTTGACAGAAGCTTGGTTACTGGAGTATAACTATGCTGTGAATTAGCCTGCAATAGTGTAGTAATTTATGTAGCTATGTTGTCATACTGTGTACAGAGCTTGGAAAGCGTCTCCAGTTTACTGCAATTGAAGCACTTATCCTTGTTTCAGCAGTAAACTGAACAGCTGCTAAAAATAGAAGCTATCGAGCTTCACAGTAAGCAAAAGGAATGAGTTGCATGAGATAATGATCTCTTAGTCCTCCAGAGAACCTGAGCAGTCCTTGAGTGCTTCAAAATGTCTGTGTTGAGGTTGACCTTTTCTCCTTCTCCAGAGCCAGTCATGCTACTGGAAGATGTGACTGCCCTTCTGGAGGTTTTTGCCCCACCAGCAAACAATGGCTCCCAGGAGCATCCCCTAATCTACTTCAGCACTTTAAAATCAGCTAATTGAGCCCAAACTGAACACAGAGAGGTGGAGGATGTGCAGGTGAGACAGAAAAAAGGCAACCAAAGAACACCTATGTTAAGGAAAGAGAGGAGGAGGAGGCAAAAAGGTCCCCCTTCTCCCTGTCACTGAAACTGTGGGGCTGAAACTGTGTCACTCTTTCTGTTAGAGAGGAAAAGCTTTGAACACTTCCATTTCATACTCCTTACCCTTAGCTGCTCCATTTTATATTGTATGTGTAGTTGTATTGAAGAGCTTTTGCTCGTGTGATAAGCTCGGCTCAGGGTTGAGAAGGAAATACTTCTGATAGCAGGAATTAAAAATTCTCTGAGAGGGAAAAACCAGATAATTTCTAATCCACTCCTTCAGATGTGTATGTGTAAGTGGTAAGACACATCTTGTGCTTTTACTTATGCAGAAAAGGAAGAGAATGTGTGTGGTGCATTTGTTCTTTTTGCCCATGTTGGAGAGTTGTCAATGAGTCTGTATCAGAAAAGATTTATTTCATTTGAATTGTCTTGCGCATTTGTGTAACTTGTTGATTTGAATCAACCATGTGTATGTGAAACCAGGTAGCTTGACCATGGTTGATCACCATCTAGTGGTCATAGGTAAAATTCCTACTTTGACAACAATGCAGAAAAGGACAATCTAAAGTAGAAAACATGTCAAAAGGCCTGTGGCACTGCTTCTGAAAGATGTATCTGATGATCAGTCTTTACAAAATAAAGTATTTTAAATACCCACAAAGCATGTTAAACACTATGCTGTCATCGTTTGTCCTACTTAAGTGCCTGTGTACACCGAACACAGTGCTTATCAGTGGAAGGTGCTTGCCCAAGGCTCCCAAGACCTGTAGCAGTGTGGCAAGATGAGCTCTGGTGCCAGTGATCCTTCCAGCTTGTTTTACTAGCACCAGTGTTGCCAACCATGTATGCCTAATTGCAGAGTCTCATGGCCAAAAGGGACCTCCAGAGGTCAGGGAGGCTTTTGTCCCTCTTGCTCAGTGCCTGGCTAGCTTGCTTCCAGAGTCTACATGTGGCGGTGGAGACGCTTCTTGTCTTTACCAGGGCGTCATCACCTGCAGGTGAATGAAAGGAATATATGCACCATTTAACACCTTCTCCTGGGCCACTTAATGCCACATAACAGATCCTGCCTTTTCATATGCCTGTATCTCTGTAATCACAGGTAAATTTCAAAAGCTTTGGATTT
>JBCJKH010050273.1:0-16916 GCA_039877255.1 Loriculus beryllinus | reverse complement strand
GGCCAGGTTGGACACAGGGGCTTGGAGCACCCTGCTCCAGTGGAAGGGGTCCCTGCCCGTGGCAGGGGTTGGAGCTGGATGAGCTTTAAAGTCGCTTCAACACAAACCAGGCTGGCATTCGATGACTGTAAGTCTCATGGTAAAGGTGTCTGTGGTGCTGGAGGAGAAGCTGCATGTCACATCAGATAGGAGAAAACCTGCAGGTTTCAGGTTAGGAACCTCTGCTGCAGTGAATAGCACTGTCTGTGTGCAGGCTGTGCTGGGGGTTCCCACAAACAGGTTCTGCCAGAAAAGGGCAGACAAAGAGCTAATGCAAGGCTGTGTTTCTCTCCTAAGTTGCACCCAAATGCTTCACTCTGCCTGGAATTGCTATCATTTTGGGTTGGTTTGATGAATGATTGTTGCTAATGAACCAGAAACCATTCATTTGGGCAGCTGGCTTCTGCCTATACACTCTTAGCAGCTTGCAGTGCAGGGGCCATGGAAGAGTAGACAAGAACATCTCATTACTTTGGTAGCTTCAAAAAGAAAGGAAACAACTTCCCTGGAAGAGTTTCTGGATTTAAAGTCTTGAGAGGAGATGAATTGTCTGAAACTGACTGAGATCTGCACCTCACTGGAAAGCACGTTCTTTTTGGAAATGATTTAAAACAGCGTTTTGAGGGCTATGAAGCTTCCATGAACTAGAGATACTCATGTAGCACATTCGCTGGGGTTTTCATCTGCGTTCCCAACAAATAATGGAATGTCACACTTCTTTCATGTCCCTGAGGAAAACTGACTCTTTTCAGGTTGGTTTTCAGCCTGATCGTAGCTGCTCAGGTTGGCGTTGTCTTTTGAGCATTATTGTGTCACTGATTCATCTGAAATGAAGAATTAGATTCCAACCAAAACCAATCCAAAGCCACAAACATAATCTGATTTGAAGTGACACTTCTTTAGGAATCAGGTTCTTCAGGATGGGAACCACAGAAAACTGTGCGGAAGCTGACCTTGGATGCAGGGACCACCATGGTGGCTGTGCTGGGAAATGTCCTACTTTTAGAGTGAGAAACTGCTGTCCAGGGAATAGCTGATCATCATTTATATGAGCCTTTATATGCTCTATTTATAGATCATCATTTATGTGAGCCTTTTCTTCTTGACAGATGAGTTTGAATGCATGGATGTGGTGCTGCAAATCACAGCTTTGGTGACTACTTTGCTGTGCCCCAGCATAGCCATTTGAACACCAGAGCTGCAGCAGCTCTCAATGGGACAGCACGAGGTATTTGTGAACACAAGATCACACTTTTCTTCCTACCTTTGCAATATTCTGGATGATGCTGTTCCACCAGCAGGAGCAATCCCAAACTGCCCTAAAGGCAGGACGTGGAGGGGGCTGGTACCAAGGATACCCACACCAATGTCCCAGTGGGAAATACACTGTGGTTTCACCACCCCCTAAAATGCTGATGCAATGGATGATAGCACCCAAATGCAGGGATACCCAAGGTCTCCCCAGACAAAGCAGCCTCATTGCCTTAAGTTCTTGTCTGTCTCTGGTTGTCTTGACAGAGTGAATTAGGCAGTGTTAAGCTCCACGGCCAGACTTGAGTGCATTTCAAGCTAGAGCGGACATGTCCACACACAGAAACCTGTCACAGTGCCTTTTGATAGAAAGAACTCAAGACCCATATGGAGCTGGGATATGTATGACACACTCAGCATCTTCCCCAAAACAAGTGTGAAAGTCTATTAGAATAAACAAGGGTGAAGGTTTCTGTGTTTAATTCCCTCAGATGCTGAAGGGAAGCACTGTGCTAGCAAAGCTGAGCTTCCCACCAGGATTTCTCACCATTAAAACATCCACCTCCTTAGGGTTATTTCTGCATCTCTCTGTTCTGCTCACCTGTCATAGAATCATAGAATAGTCAGGGTTGGAAAGGACCTTAAGATCATCCAGTTCCAATGCCCCTGCCATGCCCTTTTCTTCTCTAATTTTGCACACCCTGACCATTATCTTACCTTTACCAGCATCTCCAGTCAAAAAGGCTTCACCAACAAATGGCCAGCCGTGTTAGAAAAGTGATAGGGGACAGCTGAGAACGGAAGTTTTCATCCTGAAGAACATGGTTGGCCATTCTTGTCATATCTGGGATGCTAGAATGGCCACTCTTGTCATACCTGGGGTGCTGGAACTAGATGATCTTAAGGTCCTTTCCAACCCTATTGTATGATTCTATGCTGTCACCTGCCTGAAAAGATTCAAAGCAATCCTAGTTCTATTCCACCAAAGGATCACACAACTCGACTGAGTCAGTCCTATTTTAAAGTGGTAATTACATTCTTCATGCCACAGATAAAGAAACACAGCCCCTATAAAGGTTTCTTTACTTCGCAGCACTGTTTAGGTGCTTATCTGTAGTATCAGCTTGGGTTTTGGGTGGGTTTTATCTTGCTCTATTCCCAACTCTTCTCCTGGGCAGCTATTCCCACTTCCTGGCTCATATTGCATGAACATATTTTATAATGGTCTTTCATCTGATTTGAGAAACGCTTTGATCAAAACCTCCCTTCTGCAAAGTGAATGTGGTTTGAATCATGCAGCCCTGGCTATTGCTAATGAAAGCAAAGAACTGACTTTTAATGACTTTGTTGGTGTTTGCGTGATCCAAAAAAGAAATCCCTTGGAATATACCTGCAAGTAGCAGAGGCCTCCTAGTGCCCGTTTGGGGTGAATTGGTTTTCCAGGCTTTTTTTGGTTTTTCCAATGCTGCTGCGGTGGGAATTTTTAGGGACTTATCCAAGCAGCTTGGTTTGGTTTTATTTATAAAGAGATACAAATTTGTTTGATTTTTGCCTTTTTCTCTGGGAATATTTTGTGTGAAATTAAAGTTTTCACTGCAGAAAACCCTGTTCCATGAACGCTCACATTTGAAGCAGCTCCAGAGAGGTAACTGCCCAGTGATACTTCCTAAAGAGCATCTTCACCTTTCAGCCTATGAATATCCCTTTTTCTCCCACCAACACATATGTGACAGAGATCATTCCAAGGCCTCTCATCCACACAGTCCCCTCCTTTGGTGGTGGAACCATCCCAAGATGCTTTCATTCCCATAGAAAAGAGCAAATGGAGGCAAGTCTATGTGCAACATGAATCCCACCATAGCTACGACATGCTTACCCTACATGCATCAACACCAGGGCTGGAAACGGAGAACTGGAGTCCTCCAAGGCTAAGAGCAATCTGCTTTGTGTTTTCTCACATGGTGGAAGTGCATGGGCATCTGCTGTTCATTAAAAGCAGCTATTTTGGCTAGGTACAGGTAGCGTTTTCACTCGTTAGCTCTGGCATTAAAATCTTATCTCATGATTTACTCATTTCAGGGGATAAAATGTCAAATTTCTGTTTGTAGATGTCCTGTGTTGAAGAACCCGCCAAACCTGGGTAAGAGCTTCCCTGTGTTCAAGTATCTCACCTGCATCAAGAGCTACATCTCTTTATGCCTCTGCCTGCTCAACCAGAGAGGTTTCTGCTCCGGACCTAGGACATTGCAGAGCATTCCCTTAATCACTTCCAAACACAGTTTGGTTCCTGATTTCAGGTTGTCCCCATCTCTGTATTGTACTTTTGACATCTTTGTTTGGTGCCCTGTTTGATGATGCTGCCCATCCATTCTACTGCTCTCCTAGACCTTGGCATAGCATCATCTCTGGAGCCTGTCACAAGGGAAAAGATATTATTTTATGCCTTTTTATCTTCTGAAAATGCCATCTCCTACACTCAGTTCTGCAGCCTTCCAACCACTTGGTCCTGCCTTTGAACAAGACTGCAATTAGGGAAGGCTGGGAATGACGCTGTGGCTCATTTGAGGTTTTGTTTCCACTCAGATGAGGGTTGATCTCCCCCGTGAGTTTGAAGGGTTCTTTTCCCCATGACTTGTTTATTGTTTGATTGGGGATGATTTCTAAGAATAGCAGTTTGGGTTCCATAAAACTTGACTCTGGGGCTTTGATTCATTGCACTTAAAGACGCTGTTGTCATTCTCCCAAGTGTTGGCAGGCAGTATTTGACAGTCTTCAATGGAGAGAATTCCTAGAATAGAAGAACCTTGCGCTTTGACTTCATTTTCTTTCCCTTTCCCTGCAGATGCAAAATGGATGTTTATTTTTCATTAGCAATGCCACAGGATTTTTGAAGGCATTTTCCCTTCACTTTTTAGACTCCTTTTTTTTTTCCAGCATTAAGCTTTGCTCAGGCTTTTAGCCTTTGTTCTTTGCGGATGTTATTCCAGTGGGATAATGCTCCTGCAGGAAACACAACCATGGCCTTGCTGTGTCGTGTGGTTTCCACAGCGGGATGAGTTTGTTGAACTGGGAGAACTGTGTTGGGATGAGGCAGTAGCCAGCGAGTCAGTGGCTACTTTGAAGGCTAGTGTCTTAGAATCACAGGATCACAGAATCCCAGACTGGTTTGGGTTGGAAGGGACCTTAGAGTTCATCCAGTTCCAGGGGCAGGGACACCTTCCACCAGAGCAGCTTGCTCCAAGCCCCTCTCTTGTAGCCCCTTTAGGCACTGGAAGCTGCTCTGATGTCTTCTTTGTGACTATACGTCAGAAGAAACCCATTCCTCAGAGTTTTGGACAACATTTCTCCTTGGTCCTGAGCTGCTCGGTGAAACTCCCGCACAACTTGTGCAAAACGTGCTGAATTTTCCAGAACTGGGTATTTTCATTACAAAAAACACCACCCCCCCTCCATCAAACACAAACCACTTGGCAAAACTTCTGTTGCCTAGATCTAATGCAGAGGGAGATGGACTGTGCCAAAGACCCGGCCCAAGTGACATTCCTTCATCATCTGGAGAGGCTGACGCCGTGCTAGGACAGGAGCCAGCAGCTCTATTTTACAGATGACTAAAACTGGACCATATTGTGCTTGTTTTTGAAATGGATGCACAACCAAACAGTGCTCTTTGGCGTCACTGAGCACCCCCTGCGGCGATGCCTATCGAGTGCGTTTGAGTCGGTGCTGTTTAATAGCAGTGTATGCTGCAGTGGACATGCAGTTGAGTTGGGAGACCAGGGAGATAATGCATAAGTGTGTGCTGTGAGCTCTTAGTCAGCTAAATAGTCGACACGAAGAAGGAAGGGTTAGGATTGAAAAGGGATCAAGCACATCCCTGGGGAACAAGTGAATCTGTGCGGGAGCAGGATACGATCTGATGTCCTCCAATCTGTGTCCCCATAAACCCCATCATCTATTTTCTAATCAAGCAAGCAAATAACATGCCAGATAAAAAATTGTTAAAACCTGATAGTTTCAGCTTCTTTTGCCACTTCCATCTTCCTTTTTTTTGCCCTCTGATGCATCTTGCAGAGCAAGGCTCAAAAGAGAAGGGCGTTTAAATCCATGCATATAAATAGCTCAAACTTGGGTGCCAGGAGGATGGTGCCAGACTCTTTTCAGTGGTGCCCAGCAACAGGACAAGGAGCAATGGCCAGGAACTAACACACAACAAGTTTCACCTCACCTTTCTTTCTTTCTTTTACACTTTTGCAATCCTTTCTGCTCGCATTTCCTTGCTTTCTGGTTAACTTCCTATAGGAAAAGGAATGAGACATCCCTTCTCCTGTAAGCATAGATTCTTGACTCAGGGTTTTCCTTTTTTCTGGTTGTCCATTGAACATATTCTTTGTGAAGCATGAGTTTCAATCAACCACACCACAGAGGGAAAATGGCAAGGGCAGGCTTCTCCTGAGATAGAGAATCAGATCTTTTCTGTTTCATAGGAAAAGAGAGCTGGAAAGGCAATAGGTGTGCATGAGGAAGGGAAGGAAAGCTGCATCCTTGGGATTCATGGAGGGAACAGGAGTATTTCTGCTCTGGTTGAGCTGTGCGGCAGGAGGATCAGAGTGGTTTCTTATTTCGTTCGAGCTCCTTGCCCTTTCCTGATTTACGTTGCAGACCTAGGGTCTGTTTCCTTTTAGGCATTTAGCAGCACTGTGCCCCTGCATTCCTCCATCCATCATGGGCTGGCATGGCACGCACATGGTGGGGTGGCTGGAGGAGCTGGAGGGGGGGAGAAACCAATGTAGGCAGAGCCTCCTGTGAAGGCATTGCTGCTATTTGTGTTTTATTTGAAGGCATGATTAGGGTTTATTTTATTGCCAGGAAAGGCTGCCAGCCTTTATGATGACAAAACTGCTGAGTTTACTAGGGAGTTTATTTATATAGGCTTTGAAAGACAGACCCTGCAATGACAGACACCAGCGAAGACCTGGGCTTCCTGGCTCTCCTGTTTCCCTTGGCTGTTTTTCAGCCGTATTAACCCCTTCCTCTGACAGGTTCCTACCAAAAGAGGGGTTAAGAGCAAACATATGTACAAAATGCTCCTTTTTCCCTGGGAAACTGGATATTCGGGAAACTCATGGGAGGTGGAGACTTGAATGAATAAGTTGGCACCGGTTTGCTGGTGCTATGGAATAGCTCCACGCATCTACAAGGGTAGTAGATGCATCTTCACAGGAGATGCCTTTAGGGCAGCCGCATCCTATCATACAAGTCACATCTCTGAGGCAACTAATGCTACAAGAGGTAGCATTACTTTACTTACTCTTCTCTTTCACGTTACTCTTATTTTACATTACATTGCTCTCCTCTCCCACTGCTGTAGGAAAGAAATTGCCAGAACAGTTACGACCACCAAAAAATGCCTTTTGGGTAGGGCAGAATCATGTGCTGAATTAAGGCTTGGCAAGGCAGTGAGGTTTAAGGAGAAAAATATATGTTTAAGTTTGCTTAGGTGTCAAAATGCAGCGCTTTGACGTAGTAAAAATGAAAAGGTTTTACTTGGACAATTGTCAAGCATTTTATTTCATTGTTAATATCCATTCATCCATCAGTATTATTTTTCTTGTTAAAAGTGGCCTGGCTTGGAAAAGTATCCAAAATCCACCAGAATTCATTAAAACAGAAGTTTTGTTTCACCTTCATTCATTGTGTTTGCTTGCTTTTGGAGAAAATAGAGTATTCCCACTTCTGTTGAAAGGTCAGAGCAAGCTCTTTTCCATGTCCATGTGGCCATCATGCAAGAGAAATCAACCCTGTTCCCTCATCAATGTCTTCACCAGCATCTCCAGCTCAGCTTGAGCCGGAGAAAGCCTTTTATCATGCATTGGGGGTGGCAGGCAGTTATCCTCTATGGACAAAAGACTGAAGAGGACCTTAAATATCATTTACAAGTATGTTACAAGAGCACTCTCTCTTTGACTTCCCATCGGCTCTTGCATCAGTATCACATATGTGGTTGTGCTATCCATCCCTTCATTTCTGTTAACACCAGGTTTGAGCTCCTAATACCAGCTTCTAACATTTTGAACTTGTAGGCAGCTTTCAAACAGCTGCCATATTTTAAAGAGAACCAGACCTAAACCTCTGCTCCTTTCTTTTTTTTTCCCCTTAAAACGTGGAATTCCCCCCCCCCCCCCCTCCATGAAATGTTACTGACATGTGTGCTCACATAGGCAACATTCAGATCTTAGCCAGAGATGCTGTTTGATGATTCACAAACCACCGGAGCTTGAAAACCACCGAGAAGGCAAGCTTTCACACTGGGATATGTTTAATGCATGCCCTTATGCAGGGATGGGCAGGAAGCCTTAAGGGCACAGGTATTGTTTGAAATGCTCTCTGCAGCTGGCTTTTGCCTTCCATACCATTGCAAAGCTGCATCCCTTATTAAGCAAGTGTCTCAGATTTATGGGAAATGTATCTGTATACATAGTGCATATATGTGTGTGTGTGTGTATATATATGCACATACACATTCATGTCTTCCTTAAAATCATTTAAAACTCATTTTCTACGACATATGTAGATGTTGACTTCATAACAAAGTTATAAGAAAGGTCACTGTCCTTTGAGTGGGTAGGAAAATGGGCACTTTCAAGATCTTGACCAACTTTGGGCTTTTTGAATCAGTTTTGGCTACTCTAAAGCCATACAGAGAGGTGCCAGTGTTTCAAAACCAGCAAAATACCAGTGAAAAGAGAGAAAGATGGAGAACAATGAGGGACCTTTCCTTCATTCTTTTACCAACTCTGGTTGGCATTTGTCCACATTACTCACTTAGGCTTCACAGGTTAAGGCTTTATACCCCGTTACACCTGAAACTTAAGCAAGTACTTAAAGTTAACAGCTTGCTTGAAGCTTTCTTTGAGGAGCTGATGCCACTGAGGTGCTGAGCACCCTGGCTCCTCTCCAGCAGAGCACTCAAACACCAGCTTACATTTCACTGTGCTCAAGAACAACCTCAAAATTAAGCATGTGCTTAAGTGCTTTGCCAAAGAGGAGTGGGATTATTCACATACCAAAAGTTAAGCTTGTGCTTAAGGTGTTTTCCTGGATTGAGGGTGGAACAATTGGGAACTGATGATGCTGTCTTTGGGCAGCTTTGGGGGGAGTTAAAGGAGAAAGGAAAGCCATGTGCTTGTGCAGCCGGTGGCAGAGGCTTCCACCTGAAAGTAGTTTTATCTAACACTGTCCAGACCATGAACAGTAAATACAAAGGGATGCCAAGTTCCTCTTGTACTTTGATAACTCCTGTTACTGTAGCCTGTAACTGACAGCATCTCTGGGCTGCAGAGCCTTGTTAGCATCCCCTTGGCACTATAGGGTCTGAACACTTCGAAGGGCCACAGAAGAGCTCTGAGTAATGGAGTAGGTGATGGTACACTGGGAGAGCATCCTTAGCTTGACAGAGCACAGCAGCACAGCAGCTTGATCTGGAGGGGGGGATAATGTAGGAGGCAGGAAGAACTTCTCAGCCCCTACTCAATCATTGTGTCTGACCCCTTGGTTACATTTCAACATGGCTGCCCCAGCTACTTCTGGTCATGGCACTGAGAAGATCACCTTTCCTTCCCTATTAATTCCCTATTAAATGCATTAATAGCAGCCAGTGGGACCAGCAGGGTCAATCACACTGCCCCCAGTACAGTCCCAATCTCCTAACCCTCAGTCCATGTTTTGAAGTTGTTTCTCAAAGAGCCTTCAAACTAGGACTGAAGTAGGACAGAAGACCCAAACTCAGCTTCGGGTTGAGCTTGCACCACACCTCAGGACCCAGGACTATCTGTGAGCTCCCTTGGAGGAAAACCAAGACAGCATCGGAACCTTGCCTCTTGCACACTATTAGGCTTACTAGGGAAATAAAACCATATGCCTTTGCCTGTTACCAGAGGAGGCTGGACTATACGGTTGTGACACACAAATATAATGGACTCAGGAAATAAAATGTCCTTTCTTTGGAATAAAATGGACAATCAATGCCAAATCCAGCTCAGACACCCCAATGGTCAGAGATGGGTGGAGACAAGGCTCAGCTGACCCTCATGAATTTTAGGGATGGCTGTGACTAGTGTCTCCCTTTCTCCCTCCCTACCATCACAGCTAGCAACCACATGGTATAACATGTTTGTCGCTGCCACTTACCAATGCATCTTAAATGGTACTTGGTTTTACTCCTTATTGTAACTTTTCCACGTGGATGGAGGAAGGTGACGAGGTTTGCTAGCTATGTGGGAAAGGCTTTTGGCCTCAATGGGTTAAAATGTCCAGTGAGGGATGCTGCAAACCCATTGTACCATCTTCAGGGAATCCAGCTCAATATCTGTTCTTTCACTCTAGCTCTTACTGAGCATTGGAGCAAGTAAAACTGAGCCAAATTTCCTCAATCCTCTGTTAGTGTTGCTAAAAAAAATACCCCTAAATTAGGTCCCAAATTCCTGTGATCCTCATAGTGCTGAGCGGGGATGAATAGCTTTTGATAACAACCCAGGATTTGGTGGTGTGGGGAGATTTATTTCCTGATCTTTTGCCCATCAAATCTTTTTTCTGATCTTAATTGTCAATCACATCATATGATTTCTCCAGAGAAATGAAAATAGCAGCTATTTGTCTTGAAAATCCACCCTTTGATGTCAGAATTCCAGGAAATAAAACACCTTTGTAGTTATGGGATCCAGACCTGTCTGACCGGGATGCATTTGCATCAAAACTCATGTGTGTGAGTTTGTTGACTCGGGTTTTAAGACATTCTGTGCATTTTATGAGGATTCACACAAGGTATTCACAGCACATTCATTTGTGCAAGCACTAAAATACAGGGTCATTTGCTTCAGAAACCCGTTGTCTAAAGGGTACCAGCTCTGGAGTGAACTTCAGGGCAGCCTGAATGAGTCCGGCCCTCTTTGTGATGCTGAAATAAGGCTCTGGACATCCCAATCTGCTCAAGTGTTGGGTTATTTCCTTCGGGCACCCCAAGCAAGTGTTCTAACAGATTGTGCATCAAATGTGCCACTGACACATGTTGCTCCTCTGAACACAGGGCCAAGAAGGAAGGCCAAGCCTTTCCCAGCCTCTGCTGATGGGCTGGCACAATAGTGGGGCATCGACCCTGTCCCCATGGGCCCAGATACCCCTTTGGATCACGGATTAGCCATAAAAAGTATCTTCTCCAACCCCCTGGCAATGGCAGCATCAATTGATCCCTTCAAGCTGAGCACTGGGGGAGGAAAACCTCCCTTTCACCCAGCTCCATCCTTTGGATTGACTCTCTTTGTGTCACCAGGTCAGCCAAACATCACTGTGCAGCATCTCCACCTCCATCTGGAGAAGTTATTTCTAAGAAAGACCAACTTAGCATAGAAATTTCTTTGGTAAAGGTCGGGAAAGGGAAGGAAAAGCTAATGGAAAATTTGGTCACTTCAGCCTCAGTTCTATATTGGTCTTAAGGAGCTTTGTAGACTTCGGCTGCAGACTTTGGGATTAAACATGTGTCATGACCTAGGGGAAGGATCCTTGGTGGTCTTTCTCCTAAGAACTGCTTCCCAACCGCACTGAGGGCACATGTATGTATCCATAATATCCACTGCTACCTGCTGACCATCCTCTTTCTACAGCAACCTGTGAGCTCCCGTGATCCTTTCCAAGACATCAGTCACAGTTTCCCATTTGCTGCCTTTTCTGATTCCCAGAATTCCAAAAGTAATAATTACAAAGGAAAATAAACGGCTGAAGGAGGAATTTGCTGGAGCTCCCTTGCTCCTATTATGGTACTCAGGCCTCTCCAGAAGCTGTCTGGGACATTCTTTAATGCCTTCATACAAAGTCCTCTGGTGTTCAGAGCCTGGCAAGTAGCTTGAGGAGGTGAGGCATGAGTTTCAAAGCTGGTCTTCCCAAGGTGGTGGCTTTAATGAAGAGGAAGCCAATGTACTGCTGAGGCAACACTGCTCCCTCAAGTAAAGCCAACGAGGGTCATTAGCACTTCATATATTTAGGTGAGTGCTGTTATTCTGACACCATAACCCTGTGCAGGCTACTGGGGGTTGTAGTGCAGCCTTGTGTACAGCTCCCTGTATGGGGGATGAGCAGATAGATGCCAAGGGGTGTGCAGGATATGAAGTGCATGCTGTATGCCCATGGGTGCTCACTGCCATCTCACAGCTGGAAGCTCCCAAGCCTGGCAAAATGTGGGACATAGCCACTGCACCTGCACAGCTAAGTCCTGCTTCACACTCCCTGCTCCTGCCAGGTATTAAACCAGGCCATTTGTAAAGCCGCTGAGGCATAGAATCCCAAACCTGGCTACATTCATCTTCTTGGTCCACCTCATTTCCCTGCCTATCTCCTCTGAGCCGTCTTCCACGACTTGCAGAATGGACTTAGAGCCTCTGCAGCTCTGTCCTAATTCACTGTACTGCTCACTGATGGAAAACTGTGTCCACACTCAATGCAGTTTATTGGAGACAACCAGGGAAAATGACGGGCAAGAGAATGAACCTCTCTTTCCCAAACTAATAGGTTTCAGGGCCAGAAGGGGCCGGTCTACAAGTCTACAAGAGAAGACTTTAAGCTTTCTCACAGATGAGCATTTATGAACCACAATGAACCACACTGGTCGGTGAGGAACAAAGCGCGTAGCTGTACACACTGTTTGCCTTTCTCAGCCTGCGAGTTGAGCACCCTGTTGAGTTGCATCGTGTGGTACCTTTTCCATCATGGTTGGGTGTTTGGAGCACATCTCAAGTCCGTTTGGCTTGCATACTCTGCACATGAGTTCTGCAGGGCACGTCTGGTTTGCTGCATGTCAAGTTGCTCAGTAGTTCATAGGAATCTATGGCAAATGAATCCCAGAGCTTTGCTTCTCTTGGTCTGGAATTGGGGAATAGAATATCAAAACTGAGCCTAATCTCACACAGAGGTATCTGATTCAAACTTGTTCATGGGACTTTGGCTCCAAACTGGTCAAGAACCTCTTTTGTTTCATCTGGATGTCCTTGAACTAATATTTCTCCCCAGAAGCGATCCCTCTCCTACACAGAGTCCAGAAGGAAGTTTGAATCAATATGATCATGCATTTTGTTCAGTACATCTGGCAAGTAACACACAATTTTGTAGCCCTCGACTTGGGAGTCCATATTTGGCCACCAGGAGAGCTTTCCAAGCTTTTGATTTGATCCTGATGACTCCTTGATGAAGCACATGGGCAAGAGAGATAGACTTGGCTTGAAGCTCTGGAAGGCCAATTGGACCGTGGGAGATACATCTCATCTCCATCATGGGACAGGGGCTCCCTGGGAAGCGTGAGAAGGCTGAACCAAGATGTTAGATAACGTGGAGTTTCTCTCTCTCATTAGCTGCAATAAGCATTCCTGGATGGAAAGGCTCTTATGATGGGGTTTGGGAATGGGGCTACTGCTTGGGCAGAGCTGTAGGGATTGAGATGATCAAGTGGAGGATGGACTGTCATTTAATGTAAACTGCATAACCCATGTCCCTGAGAACATCGTAAATCCCATGTTAATGCTGTGAGCAGCCGTTTCCACTCCAAATGAAGACGTTATTCCCTAGCCAAAAGCTACCTCCATCCTTCTGCTGCTGGGTGTCAGCCATCAGATCTCAGGCCACGATGAGGAGACCCAACTGAAACAACAAACTCCCTCAGCAGGGCCGGGGCAAGCTCCCTGTTAACTGCATCCCAACATGTTTTAAATGTATTGCTGATAATGGCTTCAGTGAGCAGCAGCTGGAAACAAGCACGGCCAAGGCACAGCATGGAGCAGTGGTGCTGCGTGTTCATAGCTGCACCGGTAGAAGATTCAGTGTGCTCAGGCAGTTTGGGACTGAAGATAACAGCTCCCATTAGAAGCAAGAAAAATGAAGCAAAGATAAAGAATGAGTGCACCTCCTTCCACATCAGCTTTTAGGTTTGAAAACGAAGCACAGACCTTTAGAGCTGAGGCATGGAAGCTTGGGAAAGGAAATGGATTCAGCACGTGCTGGTTTGTGCTACCAAGGCGATTATGTTAGCAAAGCCCACTCCTGACATCCATGAGGTCATCCATCTTCATCCTGCTGCTTGACTTCAGTACAAACTACACCAGGAGATAGAAGCCAAGACAGGCTGAGAAGCTATATTAGAAAAGCAGAAGGGGGGAGCAGGGAGGGGGATATGAGGTCATGTGCGCTCACTGTATGTTGGGTACTCACATCAGAGCACAGAACAGAGCCATCAACTTTATTGAACATGCTTCTAACTGGAAACAAGGCTTGTTCTTCCCATTATTGCATTGAAAAAGCAGCATCTGGCCTGGAGCCATCCAGGGGCCAAATTCGTCTCTGCTTCAACCCTGCTGCTGTCCGCAGAATCACACCAGGGATGAATTTGCTTGTGAGAAACTAAGGTAAGGCGAGGGGCAAACAGTCTGGGGTCCTGCTTGAATAAAACCATGTTCCTCTGCAGAGCAGGCCAGGTATCTGAGCAATAAGGACTGTCACACCTTTAATTTCTTTCCCATACTGTGCATAGGAAACAAGGAGGATCTTTTCTTTTGATTCTTTCCATAATTAGCAGAGGAAAACCCAAGGATGGTGTTTCCTTTCCCTTTTCTGGTGTGTTTCCTTAGCAGCTAAGCCACATGATCAGACAGGCAAAGCTGGAAGAACATCTACCTGGCTTCTCAGCTCTCCACTTAAAATCCAATAAAACTTAAGGGAAAGGGGAAGGAAAATCCATCGTTAATTATAAACTTTGTGAATTATTAATAATATTAATAATATTTATTAGCAATTAAAGGCTCATTTTTAAACGAGCTTCAGCAGCCACCATTTACTGAGCTTATTCCCAATTGCTCTAAGGTGTCCAGAAGCGATGTGGTAATAATCTTCCGGTGCCTAAGAAAGATGCCATCACCTACAGAGCAGCACGGTGCTGGGTACAAAGACATTACAGTGGAGGAAAGAAACCCTGAAAAACAGCACTTGCTAGTGGCTAACCAACATCCATCCCTTCCCAGTTCACCTGGAAGCACAGTGCAGCTGGGGTGACTCCAGGTTATGTCCACTACTGGAGCATCCATCTCCTGTGAAGGGGCAGGGTTTGCCCAGGGCAATGGGGATTGCTTCCAGGGCTGCCAGACTGAGTGCTCAGCATCAGCTACTGTGCCGAGACGCTGCCTGAATGCTGACATTTTAACAGCACAGTCCCTTCCCTGCACATGATATGGCGTGAGGGAATAACAGGATGTATTAACGTCATTTTAGATAATAATATTCTCCTCAGAGCAGGCTTTCTGGCACCATATGTCTCACTGCAAGAGAACTCTATCCCTATCATTCTATCATTAACTCTGAGCTTGAAAGCAATCCATTTGGGCCATTAAAATGACTTGTGAAATGTGGGGTAGTTATCAAGTAATTAGGACCACATTTCATTTCTCTCCCAGCCCAGAGCTCTGCACTGTGATCTCAGTGCACCTTCAGCTCTGCTTCACCTCCAGACCGACATGAGCACCAGTGTTTCGGGTGGTGCTTGCCCTCCATCTCCCTCTCCTTCTTTCTCAGCTGGCATGTATTGGAGCATTTATTCTGTGTGCAAAACATGAGAGGAGCTGAGATTGGAGGGGTGCCAGGGAAGGCTTCCCCATTTCCCACCCTCTGTGCAATGTTAGCTCTCTGCCATCCCCTCTTTCCCAAGAAGACAGCTATGGTTGAAAGGACCATCCAGGACTCATCTCCCGTGGCCAAGAGTGAAGCTCTTGGAAAGATCTGCCGATGTGTAAAGAGCCATACAGCTGTATGAGGTGGGAATTACCACAGGGCTTGGGAAACATGCCCGAGTACCTGGCTTGGTGACACTGCTGGAGCCCAGTGTGAGGCTGGAGTCCCCACTGCACTGCATTTCAAAGCTCTCTGCTCCTCTGCTCCAGGCTGCTTTGGAAAGCACAGCTTGCTTGGACAATGGTAGGGCTGAGATCCCACTGCGGTGTACAGGAGGCTTGGATGGGAAGGAGAATACCCCTCTGTTCCCTCAGGATGAAGGGTCCTGGGCTGGAGCCACCTGCACCCATCACACGTGGTCTCTCCCTGTGTTTTTCCTCCTCTTTCTGCTCACAGAGCTGGTCTTCCAAGCCCAGATGACCCCAACTCAGCAGGAACCAGCACTTGCAGCATCTCTGTGCTGGAGACAAGCCCATGGATGCCAATGCTCGCTCTGGCTGGAGAGCCATGTATGTGCAGTGGCCTCATAGACATTAGTGTAGGTCATGACATTGCCAGGGCTCATTCCTAGGGCTTTGGCTACTCTCTCTCCACCATAAGCTTGCACAGGGCACAGTGCTGAATGGTCCATGCTGCCAGGGCCAGGGCTCAGGAAGATCTCCTCCAGCTCCATCCCTCCAAGGGTTTGGCCATGTTCTAGCTCTGGTTCTCACCAAGAAAACAGGTTACTCAATCTCTGCATGCTGTTTCTCTTTGCACAAGCAAAGGCACTACTATTTGTACCTAGCTGTGCATTGCTACATCATGGTCCCACACTGCCTGGGGAAGAGAGCACGTCTTGAGACCTGACCATGCCTTCCCATACTGCACCCTGCAACTGCACCCTTCTCATACTGCACCCTGCAACTCAGCATCAGCCAACCTCATCATCTAGACTCTGCCATGGATGTTATTCCTCCATCTCATCCTTCCTCTGGCTTTTGCAGCAATGGGTCTACAGGAAATCTCCCCAAGGTGTCTGTGACTCCACCTTTCCCTCATCCCCACAGAAATCCAGCTTGGAGACTCTCACCCCACCTCTTTCCTGTCCTTACCTCCAAAATGCTTTCTTAGGCCCTCATGAGGCTTATTTCTTGGCAGAGGGGAGCCCTGCTGTGTGTGCTCCTCACCACCCTTTCCTTGCTACCTCCTGGCCCCGCAGCATCAGTTCATTACTGAGAGCAGCAGGGCTCAGGACACCAAGTCCCAGAAGCACCTGGCTGAAGCCATGAAAGAATCAGCTGGGAATGAGTCATGTTAGAAGCCCAAACCCAGGAAACACAGCCAGATCCCTCTGCACAGGACTGAAATACATTATAACTGACAGATTAGAGGCTCTGGCCAAGGCCTAGTGAATTAGTGTGACTTGCAGGGGGATGCAAGGATAAGGGCTATTATTAGCACTGCTCCTTATTATTTGGGTAGCACTCTTATTGTCTCAAGTGCTCTCTGAGCTGTCAGCAAAACAGTTCCTGCCCTTAGCACACAGGATCATTGGGATCCAAGGGTGTGACTGGAGGTGAGCTGTGGGATGGATGCGCTAACACCCGTTTGGCATGAAGAGAGGAGCTGGACCATCGGTTCATCCTGACTGGAGGCAGCCCAAGGCCAGGAATTGCCACGCTATGTCTCTCACCAAGGAGCAGCTGCTACCGAGTGCTGTGAAGTGGGAGTGAGAGTAAGGGCCATAAGGATGAGCAAGGGCTGGAGCAGCTCCTGTATGGAGCCAGGCTGAGAACATTGGGGCTCTTCAGGCTGGAGAAGAGAAGCTGCGTGGAGACCTCAGAGCAGCTTCCAGTGTCTGAAGGGGGCTACAAGGATGCAGAGAGGGA
>JBCJKH010050272.1:33841-49729 GCA_039877255.1 Loriculus beryllinus | reverse complement strand
AGGGCCATGGCATTCTCCCTGTTGGCTCTGCTCCCTGGACCTCTCCTGTAGCCCTGCTCAGATATCAGGTGTGGGACAGGCTCAGCGGGCTCACCATCACCTTCCATCTCAGCAGCAGGGCTGCTCACGGTGGAGCAGACACCGTTGCTATGAGCAGCGTGTTTGGAGCACACACTTTTGGGGTTTTTAATGCAGAAAGTTGTGAAGCAATTGGAGAAGCCATTGGGGTCATTCAGCCGTTCTCCCAGAGCCCCGTGCCCATGCTGGCCATGCAGCCCATCTGCGTGCCCCACACACCCCAGCAGGGTCTGTCATAGATGAGGGTTGTTTGATGGGGTTTTGGGAGTGCTGCTGCTCGGCAGCTCAGCCGGGGCTGGATGAGGCAGCATGTCCTGAAGCACCCAGAGGTACAGGTGGGAATTTCAGCTCCATGAAATGAGGATTTTTACTGAAGCCGATAGGAAAGCAGGTAACACAAGCAGGAGGGAAGGTCTGTGCATGGCGAGTTGCAGCCCCAGGAGGTGGAAATGCGTACAGTAATGAAACTTTGAAGAGTTATAGTGCGTGCTAAGAGCTGTTGCAGGAGACAGACAAAATACTCGGGCTCCCCTCTTCACATCTGCCAGCCTCTAGCCCCACTCTTTTGCCCCCAAACCAGGGATGACAGAATACGAAGTGCCTGAGTGCCAGTTTGCAGCCAGGTGTTTCAGCTTGAACTACCGAGGAAAGTGGGTCTGGGTTAATGTATCAGTGAAGTGTGATAAAAGGAGGTAGGTAGGTCTTGGAGTAGTGCTTGTGCTTAGGAGAGGTAATGCTGTTGGGTTCTTCTAAGTAGAGTCAGAATTTGAGATTCCTTTATGCTTGTGATTGGGTTTAATCCACAAGTAATGTAAGTTTTCATGTCAGTTCTTCCTGGAAACCTTGCTGCTGTCTCCGAGGCACAACTACTCCTGTAGATGGGCTGCTCTTGCTATTCGTGTGCTCTGTGAAGCAGAAAGGAAAACATTCTGGCCAGGGTTCCAGTACCTTTGTCTGTTGTCCTGGATAAGTGCCTGACAGGAGTTCAAGGTCTTTGCTTGTACAGGATAAAAGCAGCTTTTCTTAAGTTGCTGCTGGTATCCCTGGATTCCCTGAGGGCGCTGCTCTGGTGCTTCCAGTGTCTGGGCTGCACATCGTGGGTAAGGTGAGGTTTGCTGTGTGGTCTGTAGTTTGTCCTGCATCCAGGTGAGCTTCCAGGTTTTCAGTCTCTGGCATGCAGGAGCATGGGATGGTAGCCCACTGCAGTGATCCTCGGAAGCAAGCCAAGGGTGGTTTTAGCACCATCATTAGGATTTAGAGCTAACAGCCTGTGGAGATGAAAAGGCAAGCCTTGGTGATGCCATCTCCAGCTTTTTGTTCTGGGACCGGTTCTCTGATGCTCTCACAGACTAAGTATTTCCGAGGGCTGAGGTTTTTAGCAGGAGTGTAAGGATGGTGGGGTGTGGAAATGAGAGCTCAGAGCAGTGGGATGCAACATTCAGGCTTGCTTTTGGGATTCCACAGGGCTGAACCAGACACCAGAAGCTGAACTCCTTGTGTTGAGAATGGAGCCGCATCCTCTCTGCTCTGCTGCTTTCCAGCCCTGCTCTCACAGGGCTTCCCCAGCTCTGTCTGCCTGACCCCGTGGGTAACTTCCTAAAGCTGGATCCCCAACTGCCTTCATGTCTGCAGAGGCCTGTTAGTCATTTCCCACTTATAAACAAATGTTTTGGAGACACTGCAGAAGCTGGGCCACCAAGGGGACAAAGCTCCATTGCTTTTAAAGTAGCTCATTCATCACTAAGTTTTATTGTGCAGCAGTTCAGCCACTGATGAATCGAAGCCACCCACTCTGCTTGTGGTACAGGGAACAGAAAATGTGCTTCTTGTGCAGGCCACTTTCTAAATCTTCAGTTTGGTTTCCATCTTAAAGGTGTTGCAGATGAGGTGGCTTTGTTATGAACATTTATGGTTTTATTTTACTATTTAGGAAAAGGCTTTCCATCTGCTTATTTGTTTTAAACTTATTTTTCCCCTTTCTTTGCAGCAAGGCCTGGGTTTGCTTCATTGTTTTTCCATTGATGAGCCCATACTGTTTCAAGACCTTTCCTTCTTCCTTACATCCAGAGGTCCCCCCAGTTTTCTCTTAGAACACTTGCATCGGTAGGGTAACGGGGATCTGAGGTGTAGTTGTTACTGCAAACTAAAGGCAAACAATTCAAACCAGTCCTTGCAAAAGGAGGAATCTGCTCGCCTATGTTTAACTGCTATCTGGCTTTGGCACTCCTCCAACCTTCACTTCCACTTGTGTGACCTGCCTGTAGGTGCGGGCACACACATTCCTCTTGTGAATCCAGCCAGGGCATCAGGTTCCTGACAAGGCTCTTGAAAATGGGATGTGAACGAGGACATGCACGGCTTGGGGGTGAAGGATTGCCAGGTCTCCCGGAGCATTAGGGAGGAAACAGCCCCAGGGAACATCACTGCTGCAAACCATCAGCCAGCTCCTCCTTGGAGAGCTCCTTGGAAGGAAATGTTTGTGGGGCTTAAAGGGGAAAATCGCTTTTGCCACCCAGAGCAGCAGCCTGGGACAGCACTGAGCTCAACTCCCATCGGAGCTGCTGGGGGCTCACTTCAAAGCTCAGCCGGTGTTAAGAGGTTTCTGAACAGGGACAAGTACTTGATGCTGGTGCAAAGAGTGTGTCTCTCTGCTGTGCAAGCTTTGCAGGTTCCCTCTAGTTTACTGCACTTCCATAGGAGCTGGAAAACAACATTTTCTGCTGGACTTTCTCCCTGCAGTGACAGCCTGGCTCTGTGTCCATGAAGATTCAGGTGTGTTTGATTTGGGTACCTCCAGTAACATTGATCAGGCACAAAAATCATGCCATCTGAGACAGAAAAAAACCGTTCATTTTAGCTGTCTTGCCCCAAATATCAAATTCTTTCTCTTTGTTGCTTTTAAGTTATTTTATTTGTATTTTTAGGGCTGTTTTTCCTAAGCTGTTTAAAACTCGGAAAACCAGAAGCTTGCTGTTATTAAACTGGGACCACGGGTACGACTCAGCAGGCAGGGCTCTCGCCACCGCAGTTGCCTCTCTGCACAAGGGGACTCGCGGTGCCTGTTCCAGCTCGCCTGGCCGCTGCAGGGACTGGATCAGCAGCCAAAGGTTACCCCCTGCAGTACGTCCACAGCTACTGCAGGTGGAACGCGAGCTGGGTCTCATTTATCGGCGTGGATTTTCATGTTAAAAAGAAGAAAAAAAGGGTAAGGAATAAAAAAAAAAGGTAGCTCCTTTTGCCAAAATCTCGAGTCAGTTCTACCAGCTTCAGCGAATACAGGTGGCTTGTCAGTGGCAGGAAGGTATTGGCAGTTACTGGCACCTTTCTCCTTCGTGGGACACAACTGGGAGACGTGTTAGGCCAAGGACTGTGTTATAACAACTAAGTCCATAGGTCAGCTCCAGGCACAGTTTTGCCCTTCACCCATGACCAAGCTAAAAGTTTGTGTGGTTCAAGGGACTTCAGAGAAAATCCATAGGGAAACATGCTGGGGGATGCTGAGCTACGCCACAGCCCAAGGACAGGCCTAAAAATCAAACTGTTGGAGGCGGTGGGGCTTTTTGGGGAAGTATTTCATCGATTTTCTGTTCTTTTAATATCCCCACCTCCAGCTGCACCCAGGAGAGAGGGACCTTCGTGTAATCCAGAGCAGGAGCTCTTGCTCTCTCAAGGACATGTGTGCCACCATGTCCTGACGCCATTCAGACTTGCTGTTGCTGCAGACTTGCCAAATTTGAGCAAATTCAGCTGAATGTATTACGCAGAGGTCACAGCTGAATTGTCCTTTCCAGCTTTACCTGGTTACATCCTTTTCCAAAGGAAACTGAGATCCTGAAGAATGTGCTGGCCTTGTGCATCACTAAGGTCTGCCTGCCTCGTGCATCATCTAAACCAAGGTCTGCCCATGCTGCTGGAGTGGCATCTACCCCAGTATATGGACCTGCCCCATTTTAGGGATGCAGAAGGGCTTGGCCAGAAGTCGGCAGGGGTTCATGAAGCAGTTGGGGTGCTTTGTCCCCCTCTAACATACACATACAGATCCCTTCAGCTCTTAGCTGGCTGCTGGCACAGGCCACAGCGTGGCACAGCCTGTGTTTTCTCATGTGAAATTCAATAAATTCAGCATTTTCAGGACATTGGCATAATCAGGGTTTTCAATCTTCTCCTTCATTGCCTTCTAATATACCCTCCTAACAATTAACTGTGCTTTGGGAGAACGCCAAACGCAGGGTAAAAGACTTCGTTTTTCTTTCCCATAATTAAATGTCGTGTTTGCTGCTGTCTCTCCCACTTGATCAAGTGTCCGTGCACGGTCTAAAATGCTGGTGAATTAGCATAAGGTCTGTCAGGATTTGACCAATATTCTCCCTCCTGCTGCATCTGTGCAGCTCACAAAGAGCAGCGTTGTCTGCCGGTGGGGCCCTGGAAATGGGCTGTTCCCTTGGCCTTTGCAGGGATACAGGCACAGGGTGGGGAGTGCTGTGATTCTCTGTGCCCACCTCCCCTCGCCTGAAGCAGCAGTGCCTGGGGATGGAGCCCGTGCCCCCTTCATGGCATTGTGGCTGCGCCTGGTTTGTTCCTCCAGGAAACTTCTCGGATGTCAAAGGAAACAGCTTTTTACTGCAGTTCTGTACAAATCAATTGCAAAAGCTCTCCATCTGTGCTGCAGGCTAATCGTGGCAGCCAGCTGATGAAAGAGCCCTTTTCTAAATTACAGTTGAAGGCATATTGGAGAAACATTCCCCAGGCCAGACTCTGGCAACATCTACAGCACCGCAAATGATGGCCAAGAATTATCGCAGGGTGTCCCGGTTATGGGCTGGGAGGTGCCATGAGTATAATAACTTTCTACCAGTTCAGGATGAGCTGCAGGTGAGCTGATGGCTGAGGTCCTCACCACAAGATAAGGACTGTGGTTACACCGGCTGGCAGCCCTGTCCTGGAGAGTCGTTCATCCTCGCTCAGAGCATCTGCCCAAAAAGCATTTCCTGAAGCTAGTGCCCCTGTTGCTCCTGTTGCCAGGGTTCCTCTGTACCACCAAACTCCACATAGAAGGTGCTGGCAAGTACCTGGGTGGTATGGCACTTCTGCTCAGCTTTTTGGCACAGCCCCAGCTCCCAACAGGAGCGTGTCCTTATCTCCATTACATCCTGCAGTACCTAGCCCTATTTTTTACCCTCCAAAATGTTTCTGGAGCCTTCTTCCCCCACCGTCCTCATTCATCCGCTTGGTTCTTAAATATTCATAAGTCAGCTTCTTTTTGATTGCCAAGTTCATAACTAGTCTTTCTGGTATGGGTGACCCATCTTTCTGATGAGTTATTATAAGCTGGGAGAAGACTAGTAGTGAGTGGAACGGGGCTGGCAGATAAACCTGGGCTGTATGTGGCTGTGAGTCCCAAGCCCTCCTTGCCCGGAGGTACCTCTGCTCTTCAAGGAGGGACCTTTCTGGGTGAGATCTCCAACCACTGTTGTTTCCCCACCTCCTCCCACATCCCTCTCTATGTCCACTGGATAAACAGCCACAAAAAGGGAGTCTTTGTTTCCAGCAGCTTTGGGGAATGGCTCGTGGTGGTACAGATAACCCTGCCTGCGAGCGAGCAGAAAGGCTGCAGTACAACCGGGTGGGTACACAATGAATTATTCACCGGCTGTTTCTTCTCCTTTCAAGACTTTGCTGTAAAACCAGGGGCCAGAAGCGGCGCATGTGAGATGTGTAATTATCCACACAGAAGGTGTTTGAGCTTGCAAGGGTGCTTGCTGGGTATGCAGTCCATCCTGGTGATGGGGACCTGGTTTGTGTGTGGACCTTCATGGTGTTTGACTGCGGGTGGCCCAGGAATGTGTTTTCTTTGCCCTCTGGATGCCTGCTAAAGACCTGAACACCTGATTTACAGAAGTGTCAGGTGCCCACGGCTTTGAGAGATGTTAGTAAGAGTGATGCCTCGAAAATGCAGAGAGAGTCACGGTGCCTCAAGCTCCGATGACTTGGGTCTTGGGGCTTTCTGCTTGAGCCCCTGCAATTGATGGCTGTTTGCAGCCGCCCCTTCGCACACCCCAGTCCCTAATGCAGGGATAGTGACAGGCCTGCATGCCTTGGGCTGCAGGTAAAGTAGATGCTTTCACATCGCTGGAGCACTGGGCTGCACTGGCAAGGTGCTCTGGAGAAAAGCCCATGACAAGAAAATACAGGTCCTGAGTCCACTGAGAAGAATGATGTTGAGCTCAGGCTAAGCAAGTGCTGCTCATCCTAAGGGCTCTGTGCGTTCATTTCTGCCTTTGGCTGAAAACCATTGGCTATGATGTAAATAAAAAGCATTTCTGGTTTGGTTTTATTTTTTTTCTTCAACCTGGCTATTCCTACTGCCATGAAAAATATGTCCAGGGGTTTTTTATGACCTCCTACAAGCTCTCAGTGTTAGCCTCCACTCCCCGGGGCCCACAAAGTAAATGGGCAGAAACACCATAAAAATGAACAAAATCCCCAAACAGCCAGTTCATGTTCTGAGTGTCTTATTACTAAGCACTAAAAAAAATTCCTCTGCTTACATAATATGTGATTGTTTATGAACCTGTAACTCATTTTAAGGTATTTGAAACAGCCTTATAGTAGAATGACCTTTTAGAAATAGAGCTTTACGATGGGACACAGACGACTGCACTAAAGGGCAAGAACAGAGCAGATGTGAAACACTTTATATATTTTAACATATTCAGAAAAGTTTTACCTAGAAAACTTATAGGCTTCTAAGAAATTAAAGGTAAAATTGTTCTTCTATTTCATGTGTTCGGCTTTAAATAATAGGAATATTTGCCCCCTAGGCAGAGTGTTTGAGATTGTGGCACGTGAGGCTAAATCCTACCTGATCCTCTGGTCCTGTTGGATGTGGGTGGTGGGAAGTGCTTTCCACCCTCCCTAGTTTGCATGCTGACAAGGACTAGGCAGGAAGTTGAGACTGGTCCAGCCATTCCCCAGCCCCAGCCAGCTCCTGTTCTAAAAAGTGCAAAGTTCTGGATTCTCCTTCATCACTGGTGCCATTCTGCTCCCAAATGTACCTTTGTCATTAAACCAGAGGGTGGCTCCAGGCTTTCTTGCAGTCTGGAAGGAGGGGAAAATGGAGCACGCCTGCCAAGGGAAGGTGGAAACAGCTGAGTTGGTAAGAGGAAGCTGGCCGTGCTCAGGCTCTGGCATCCATGCCCTCTGCAAATGCTTTGGAGGGAGAGGTAAAATGTTTCTGCCTCTTAAGTGGAGACTGAGCTGGCCTCAAAGCAGAGCTGAGCTCGTGCTGTTGCTGCTGATGACGGGGGGTGCACGATGACAACCTACATGATTACGTTCCCAGCAGTGGGAACAGCAAAGTGTTGCCAGATGATGACACTTTGCACAGTCCCGGGGATGTTTTTAGATTCATCTATTAATAACTCCCTACGTTTTAATTTCTAGGGACATAAATATGTATCCCCAAATGCTCCCGATCGTCACAGCCCTCATCAGGCTGGCAGTTGGTAAATCAGCAGCTGATTTAAATTCTGTCCAAGGTGAAGCTTTGTGATTGATTAGCATGGCCAGAGCCACCCTCACCTCACTTCTATGCCAAAATCCCGGGTGCGTGTGCTCATTACAGTGACAGGCTGGGAATAAAGCTCAGGAGAAAAAGCTGTAGGAGCTGGGCCAGTCCAGGAGCAGGCTGGCATAACTTCAACTGATTTGAATGTGAATTGTGCCCATTTAGGCCAGGCCTGGAATTTGCCCCTGGCATGGGCTGGCTCTCTGCAGCTTCACTAAACCTGGTCCTTTATGCCCCGAAATGCTGTTTGTGGGAAAAGAGCTGAGAAAAAGCAGATCCTGATGCCAGCCTGAGCTGTGGTTTTGCCTATGGAAAATTGAGTAATAAATAAGAGCAATTCTTCTTTTTTGTGCTCTAACTTAGATTTTAACTTTTGTTAAGAGTTAGTTAATGAGTGCATACAAATGTGTGCGCATGGGATGCAAACACGTAAACTCCCACTCATGAACACACACTCTCTTGGCTGATTATAGTTGAAGTGTTCTGTTTCTGGATTTAAGCCGCCTCCAGATTCAGTACTTTTGGAGTCGATATTTGTTATGCTGTACACAGGTCTGCCGAGATGCCCAGTGTAAAGGTTGGGTTTGATCTGGTTGCTGCAAGTTTCTTGGATGATTTGGGATCTAGGCTTTGTCACATAGTCAGTCCTGTCTCTGACTCTAAAACTCTCTTTGGGCTCTGGAATACCTGATCTTCTGCTTTTGAGGTACATGGGTATGCTGGTAGGGTCCTCCCAGACTGGAGATCAGCATTTCTCCTTCCCCCAAGGGTCACTTTGTAATATCTTTTAGCTGTTGTGTGACTAAATTAAAGTGTTCAACCTAATGGCAGCATAGGAGGGACATCACCAGCCTCACTGGTGGGAACACACGTGAGCACGTGCGTGCAAGACCAAATACAGCATAATGCCTATCAAGAATATATTTACAGGTGACAAGTTAGATATGCTGAGGCAAGAGCATCCCCAGTCCCTCTGTGGCTGGCAGGACCGCATCCCTGTGCTCAGCACTGCCTCTTCATCCTCTTGGCAACTTGAAAATCACCCAGGGTGAGCTGAGCTGCTGCCTCCCTTCCAGCTCAGCATGGATCTGCCAGCCTGAAATATCACCCTGAGTCATTATGTGTGAGAAATGCAGCTCTTCCCGGGATCAAAGACATCAACCAGCATTGAAAGAGACTTACCAGAGCTTTGATTCTGCCCCCGCTGTTCGGGGCAGGACAGCCACCTCCAGGTGTGACAAAAAGCCATACCCTCAACTATCCTATGCTTTGCTCCAGAAGCAAATGGCACTTCTGGGCAATCCCCTGGCCACATTTAAAAGTATTAATAAAGTCCCACATCTGGACTAAGGTAAAACAAACCACTGCTTGGGAAGCCCATATTCTATTCGCTCACATCAGAATTATTTTAGGACAAAGAGCCACGGCATTTGCAGTCTGGTGTGACACTCTGCATGTATTAATTTGGTCTCGTTGCTGGGGAGACTTTCTGGAGAAAGGAATAGTGGGAAGAGAGACAGAGTACAAAAAGCAGAGAAGGAAACTGGAAAATGAAGGTCTTTTCCCCCCACAGTGTTAGAACCAGTGTTCTGCCTGGAAATGGTCCTCACCAGCAGTGGTGAAATGTCTTTGTCTAGGTCTCTGTGGCTGAGCACAGAACGGGAGAGAAGAGCAGTTTTAGCCCCAAAAATGTAGAAATAAGAGTGTGAAATTACCCTTTCCTGCTGCAAAATGTGGCAGCCACACTACCTTATGTGGAGGCACCCAAAAGCCTACTGCAGTGAAGAGCAAAGTGTGGCTGTAGTGATCCAACTGCTTATTGAGCTGGAGAGAGCCTGAAATCAACTGATTTGGTAACAGCCTGTTTGTGTCTTGTAATCCTGTGCTAGTCTTTAAAATGCTAAATCAGGAATGAAATTAAGATTTTTCTCACTGGATTTAGTTTAGCCTTTCCACTTGGGATAACACAGGGGAATGACGCATTCATGGGAGTTGTTATATTTCATCCAGTTTGATTTCCTAGTTTGTCTTGAATAGCTGAGGACTTTCCAATAAAACAGGTTTTAGCTCTGCAGGCTGCTCAGAGCAAGTCATATTAATGAACCATGGATAATGTTACATAGAGCATCTCAGAAATGAGAGGGTGTACCTCAAACTCAGCCTGAAAGCCCCTGGGCTATAGAACATCAGACTACCTATTCTAGCACTGGTTTTCCCAAGCAGGATAGAGGCTGTATGAAACAATCTAGGGGCTAAGAAACTCCATTAAAGAACCAGTGCAAGCCTCAGGGCAGAATGTGCACTGTGCTGAACTGGGTGGCACTGGTTTGGAGGCTACTGGTACACAGGGCATAGTGGGAGATGATGTTTCCTAATGTCCAATCCCCATGTGCAAAGGCTGTCACAGGATGCATGACTCATACTTAATGGGCCTTCAACTGTTTTTTTGTTAATGTTGCTGTCCCAAATGGCCTGGGAAAGGCCATCAGAACTGATCCCATGGTGAGCAGCCCATGCACAGCCACAGCAGGGCTGGAGAGAGGTTGTTCTGAGGGGAGGGCAGCAGGCTCAGGGGCCACATCCACCCTTGCCTCCCTCACTTGATCTGGGAGACATCCTTTTCCTGAGGTGGGAGAAAGGCATATGTGCACTGGGAGAACTTTTCTGGGAATCCTTTGCCATTGGGGAAATTCCCCTGGTTTCTGCCAGCCAGCTGTAGGATAGATAGTCGTGGTAGCAAATGAGGGCTTCCCAGCCCTTCTTTAGCACGGTCAGATGCAGGCATCCTGTGTGCAGTGTTGTGAAATCGGATCTGTTTTTTTCCTGTGACACAGATCTCATTTTACCTGCCTGTTTCCTACCCACCAGGAGCTCAAGGAGCCAGCTGTGTCTTATGTTTAGCCCTTGCTGGTGTTTTCACAGCTTTTAGTTGCAGATCTGAGTGCACGGATGGCTAACAGCTTCCAAGAACCCCTCCATGCATGCGGTCTTCTCTGTCCCTTGTGAAACAGAGGAGTATGAGCAGAGAAGGAAATCAAGCAAGTGACAACGATGACAGAGTCCATCACAAACTGAATGAACCAGCAACCCCCCTGTTTTCATTTATTTACATTCACAAACCAAATCTTCAGGGTTGATTTTGTCTTGCTCAGTTCCCATCGGGTGCTCAATACCTTGCAAATACAGATTTCCACCTAGTGTGTAAAAGCAGCGAGATGAATAGTTTTAGCACAGCTGACTCTTGTAATGGTGCTCTAGTTTCAAATATTCAAAGATGCCTTTAGAGCCCCAGGTCCTTGTTCCTGGTATTAGAATGGGACCTTAGCTTTCATTTTATTTTAAATTCTAATCCAGCTCTCAAATTCTAGCCTATAATTTTGCCCTAGAAGGAGTTAGGAAAATGAAGAAATGAAAAGACACTCTCAGATGCATTGTTGTTAAGATCACTGACGATTTTTACATTACATAATTGGAGCTCAGTGTTATCTTTAAGTGCTGTAATCACAGTTGATAATGACAAAAATAGGCTGCTCAAGATAAGGTCCATTTTAAGTAAATAGTATGTAAGAAGCTGACCAATAGTAAAAACTCTTTGGAAAAAAAGCCAACAAACTGCAATACAAATTAAAATAGTTGGGGTTTGTGTGCAACCCAGCATGATTTCTGCCTGGTTCCACAGGATGCTGCATAGCACAGACCCAGAGCACCTCACTTGCCTCCAACTCCTACACTACCAATGTCCAGATACTCACTTGGACTGCTAAACCCCCACACAGTGGGTGGTTAAAGCTTTCATTTAAACATAAAACCCACCCCAATAACCTACAGCTCCTACAGACTGGCCTTTAGGTGACTGCTGTTAGCTATTCATGCTAGATACAAGAGCACCTAGAAGCTGGGGAGTCTTGTTTGGGAGTCCCAGAGAGAAGCTGCTGCTTTTGGGCATTGCTCTTTGCTGATACGTTCAATAGTGGTGCAGCAATCCTGGGGTTTGGGCTGGAGGGAATCTGGTTTTGTTAAGCTTTCTTCTGGAGGCTGAGCAGTGTCTGCAGGGAGCCTTCCTCTGCCTTGGAAGACGAAGGTGGGTTCTTGCCTCCCTGGAGTGTGGAAGACCTGACTGGGGGCTAAGGAGGCTTGTGTGTGTTTTGGAGGGTGGAGAAGTGCAGTGTGTGCAATGTTCCAGGGTTGGAGATCTCTGTGTGCCTTAATGGTGCTCAGTGTGAGCTGCAGGGGAAAACCTGCCCATCTAAGTTATTCAGAGCTAGGACTCAAGGAGCAGGTAAGGTCCTGCAGAGCAGTTTGTAGTGTGAGGCTGGGGGAAGATATGTCTGCAGGCAGCTGCCACCAGGGGACGTCTCCCAAAGGTCCCCTACGATAACCAGTAAATGCTTTCAGGAACTGGTGATGTATGTGGGAGCAATAGCCATGCACTGGCTTGGAGTCTTCTTGTCCAAAGTAATTATTTCTCTCAGGGAAGTATTGTCTCACTGTGTCAGATGTATCAGTTTTAGGCTGATTTGTGGCTGGGTAGGGCCCTTCCAACAGTGGCTGAACATTAACAGCTGAAGGCTTAGCAGTGATATGCTTAGTGTAATAAGATCAATTATTTTAAATGCCTGATTAAGAGCCCTAGGGACTGGAACCCTCCCTGTCCCAGGGGCATCAGCAGGCGCCCTGGCACAGGTGGGTTTCCCCTCCTCCAGCAGCTGCCAGTGTTGTACACCTCCCTCAAGTGTCCAGCCTGTTCTTAAGTGTAAAAAGGTATTTTGTTCTGTTCCAATCACCCTTTGCTCCTGGTTCTGGTTGTGTCAGTGACTCTTCTGATGCGGCTTTCTGCTCTTTGAGCTGGATGGCCATCACTGAGTTGCTTCATCCTGGCTGGGAAACAGGCTGTGTATGAGGCTGCTTCTAAGGTGGGGCTCTGGGATGCAGACCTTAGCATCTGAGCAGCTGGGCTTGCATGAGCAGTGGTGCTACAAAGCACATACGCACTGCAAAATTAGCCTTGCATGTAGCTGTGCTGCGTGTGGTAAGTCCCGATGCTGGGAAGGGGCTCAGAGCAAGGTAGGAAGGAAATATTTAAGCTTGCTGATAAAGTATGTTCTACTAAATGTCTTCATCTATATATTCAAACTGTACTAGAGGCTCAGGCCAGAAATTTAGAACAAAATTCAATCTGAATATCAAACCAGTGATTCCCTGCAGGGAAATTTTCTCAACTTAGCTGATTCTCCAAGGAGACAGTATTCCCAAAGAGCTAATTTTGTATCTAATGCTCAGATGAAATAAGGTTTTATCGATGGTTTACAAGACCTAACTTGACACTAGTTGAATGTATATGGAAGTTGTCATTAGTAATAAATGAGAGAAGTGTTTGAAGCTCCTTCACTGAATGTGCATCTCTTCATTGAAAATGAACCTGCACCTAAGACCACTTTTCCTCTCAATCTGTGAGGTGGGTAAAAGATGATTATGCCCTCTGTAACCTGCATTGAAGGAGACACTCTACCTTTCTATAGCGTTTGCCTTTTATTTGTAGACCTTTTACAGCAGGAAGTTGTCATGATGTGAGCAAGAGACAGAGAAGTTGCCAAATGTCTTGGAAACACAGGCAGCTACTTCTGGGAAAGCGGATGGCTAAGGGCTGACAGGAAGGTAACTGCTTGATTCCAAATTCAGATTAAATGTCCCAAACAGCATAAATCTGCTGAATTCCTTCTCTGGCTACTCAGACCTCTTAAAAATCTTGCACTTGGGATGCTGTGTCTCAGGGTATTTGAAGGTAAATGCTATCCACATTTGCACTAGCAGAATGGCTGAACAGATCAGGGATTATTTATCCTTTATTATTGGCATGTGTTAGAAAATGTACTAAGTTTTTGATGCGCTCTGCCCTGGGCAGTGGAGGAACACAGAGAACCCAGCAGCTTTCGGCTGGGGTAGTTGAAGAATTTGGAGAGAGAAGGCTGGGGAAAGAGGGGGTGCTGCTGCAGAGAGGTTAGTGCTGTTCTTCATGTAGCTGGACTTTCCTGCCTCCCTCCTTGCTTAGCAGGTGTAGATGTGCTGGTCCAGCAGTATGGACCATTGTTGTGACTGCACTGGACCAGCCATGTGCATGGCTGCCCCAGAGGGGCACATCATCCCTCAAGGACCAATATTGAATGAGGAATCTGAGGGTCAAGTTCCTTTGCTTTTCCTTCAATCCTTGGCAATGAGATGCAGTGCCATTGCCAAAAGTAAGAGTTGTCCTGGGCCTAAGAAGGAGAAAAAAAACCTGTTACAGCTGAACCCAGAACAGCCAGCCAGAGGACTCACATTCAGTTCCCAGCATAGCAAGGGAGCCATCAGAAGTGGAGAGATGCTTGAAATGAGCCACTGTCATATGGGTGTTTGGCTAAAGACTGGGGGGGGGGGGGGGGCTTGGGAAGATGTGTGAGAAAGGAGTAAAACTCGAAAAGTTTGGAAAAGAGAAGGATATGACTAATGGGCCTGTGTCTAAGGGCATGTCAAAACATGCTGTAGAGTCCAACAGTGTATCCTGACTGAGGATGAGTGATCAGCTGCATCCTTCTGCCTCCCAGAAGGGGATTGTGCATTTCAGTCCAGTGTCCTGCACAACATCTGCTCCCCTTTGAAATAAAAAGACTGATTAGGATTGATTGATTAATAAGGCATACTACAGATAGGTGCAGGAAGGTATTATGAATAAGCTACGTGCTGGCTGAGTGAAGATTGTTTAGCACTGTGAACCATGCAGGCATCACAGGTACTCAGGAGAAGTTATGGAAATGCTGACTGTTGGCGAAACAGAGAATGCTGAGGAAAACTGAGTGCTTTTTGCCTCCACAGTTACTCTCTTAGCACATATAGAAGGGCTGTTACCCACTGATGTGGGCCTGAAGGACTGAGTCTTGGTTTTGATGCTGTTCTGGGTGTGACCTGTAAGAGCTGGGTGCACCTCTGGTGGCAGGACATCACCTGTATGGATTTGATACCTGAGCCATGGTTGTAAGGAGCACAGAAAGGAACAACCCAAAATGCAGCTATGGACACCGTGTGCCTGACCTTCATTGAGTGCTGGTGGCATAGAGACACCTGAAACTCCTGCATGGAGGGATGTTGGCTAACTGTAGGCGTGTGAACCTTACTAGTTGAGGTAGATCAAAAGAGAGACTTTTACTGCCCTTTGCATGCGGGTCCCTGGCTCTGTGTCCTTCTGGGGTGCAGTGACCTGCCCTGTTTGCTGACCAGGTGCCTCTGGCTGGGAGACATGAGGACCTACATCCCCTATAAGGATGCCCTTATAGGGGGAAGGGTGAATGCCCCATGGAGGGCACCAGCCCTGTGAGCCAGTCAGCATCTGAGCCCAGATGAGCTTCCCCTCAGTAAATGCTTGTGCTGGCTGACTGTGGTGAAGTCATGTGGTGGCAGGCATCCAGCCCCACAAACCACAAAGCAACAGAAACCTTAAACAGAAGTTAAGGGGAGGCCTGCAAAAGGCCCAAGTGCTCCGGTTGGCTCCAGGGCTGAAGTGAACAATGCCCTGACCCTTTGTGGCCCTGAGCTCCTGGTGTGGCTGGTGACATCCTACCTGCTAGGGAGCTCCGGGTGAGGCTGGTCTGTGCTGACCAGTAAGGAAAAAGTAGCCATGTTTCTCTTTAACTATTTTTAGGTGGAGCAGTAGCATGAAAGCCCATTTTTCCTCTCATGTGTGCCGTTTTCCACCGGGTCCTTGCAAGAGTCTGGCTTGTGCTGGTACAGTGGGAGGGCTGTCTCAATGTTGGCCTGACCTCCTCTGCCAAAACCCTCAGTTATTGCAGTGAGCATACCAGGTCTTTCACTATTCCTCCCTTACCTGATCTGGGGTCAGTTGCCAAAGCAATCCTTGGGAAGGTGGGCAGCTTTTGTAGTGATTGCTGCTGCCTCATTTTGGCTTTTCTGGAAGCTTTTCCTGTGGCTCTGCCCTGCTGGAGCTGGATTCAGGGATTCACCCTGCATCCACTGCTGTGAAAAGGAGCTGTTCCAGCCACCCCTGAGCTTTGGGGGGTGCTTGTGGCTGAGGGCTTTGGGCATAAGGTGTCCTGTTTATCAGTGACAAGGCCAGCAGCTCCCATCTCTGCTGCACGTTTGTCATAGAATCATAGAATCGTTAGGGTTGGAAAGGAGCTTAAGATCACCCAGTTCCAACCCCCCTGCCACGGGCAGGGACACCTCACACTAAACCATGGCACCCAAGGCTTCAT
>JBCJKH010050272.1:0-16403 GCA_039877255.1 Loriculus beryllinus | reverse complement strand
GTGTCAACAGGAAGAGACAAAACCCCCCCCCCCCCCCCCCCCCAGATCTGTGCCTTTGAAGCTTAAGTTTTAATTTGGGATTTAAAAAAACCTCATTTGCACAAGGCCTTGCACAAGGCTGACACAGCATCCTGGAAGAGATCCTGCACTGCTGCTGGCTCGAGCAGAGCTGGCTTGGAGGTCTTGCTGCTTGCCTGCCCCGGAGAGGGAACGCTGCCCTTGGTGATGCTGCTGATGCAAGAATGATTCAGCTGTGAATGTGAGAGAAATGCTGGATCCAGGACAGGTGGGGTGGCACACGGGGTGGCTGAGCGCCGACAATGCTGGTTTTAAAGCCAAACACACATGGTTTGGGTTAAAGCTGGCCTCCATCTGTCCAAATGCATTTGCAGATTATAGATGATGTGGGCTTTGCACGGGTAATTTTTTCTTTTTCATCTTGGCATAAGGCAGCCAAGGAGACACATGTATGATGTGCACAGTTTTCTTGTGCTCGGTGTCTCATTTAATCAAAAGAGCTTTCTTAGCAGCTCAGATACACTGCGTGACCACTTGTATTATTGTCAGCATTGTTGTTATTTTGCCTGTTCTCTTTCATGTGCAGGCTTGAGTGTACTTGGAAGCACCAGGCACAGCTCACTCATTTAGAGGCATCTGAACTGGGATAAAATTAGGTAGCAGGTAGTTTTACCATCACACCTTTACCTCCTAGTGTAGACAGAGCTGGCAGTAGGGTCATCTTCAACAGATGCCCATGGGTAGCCCTATTAAACAAGATGCCTCTGCACTTGGAAGTGCTGTGTCCCTGCAGAAGGGATAATGGGGTCCCAGAATGCAGGGGATGCTGCTAACTGAGCTGCTTTGGAGATGGGGTTGGCTCACAGCTCCAGCCCAGGCCAGCTGGATTCAGGGTTTATGGCCTCTCTGGTGTATTCCCAGGTAGGTGTTGAAGACCCAGCAGCAACAGCAGGGCCTGCCTTGGGGTGACAGTGGGGAGTCACTGCCCAGCCTCACTGATGCTCTGCCAGCTGCCCAGCTGCTCTGTAAGCAATTCTGAGGTTGCATTTTTTTTATTCCATTACATAAAATATTCAAATTTGAAGTAAAAAAATCCAACAAACCAAACCAAACAAAGCCCCACAAAACAAAACTCCTCAACACCCAAAGATATTTCCAGAGAACAGTATTTTGTGTTTGCTCCTGCTGGGCAGGGTCTCTGGCCCTTCAGCTTGTGGTGCAGCCGTTTCCATCTTGAACCCTCATATTCTTGGGTCAGAACTGGATACAGGAACCTGTCCAAAACTAAAGATTGGTTTCTGAGTAATCTCACTGTGCATCCCAAGACCTGCAGGGGTTCATGCCAGTACAAGCCATATTAGTAGCAGACAACTTCATTTACTCAGTGAGAGAATACATGCATCACAGCTCAGCTGTGGGCTTGGAGCGCAAGGAAACATCGGTGAGGGATTGCTGCTTAGCAGACAAGTGTTATAATTTTTTCACCTGACAAAGCTCCATCTTCCCCAAAATGGGGGGATGCCTCACGTGAGCTCCCTCCTGTGACCTCTGGAAAACATTCAGAGAATTTTTTTCCTCCTTCAAATAAAGAACTAAGTTTTCTGTCCCTTTGAGTCCCCATGCTTCCCATTCCCAGAGGCATAACATTGAGCCTAATCACCAACTAGAACAACTGAGGCCTTTATTTTGGTGTAAAGCTGCATGAAGAAAGAAAGTCCCCTGTGTATACAGCTGCAACACTTGCATGATTGTAAGAAAAATGGAGGAATCCACAATGATTTCCAAATCTGTGTTTTCTTTCTTCCTATAATGAGTGTGATGCATAATTTACACAGGCAACAAAACGTATGAAGCTGATTATTTTTTTTCTTTCTGTTTGTTTTCATTCAGTTCCAGAAGGGCTGGAACTGCAAAACGCTGAGATAAGAGCCCTACCCTTTCCTCGGTGCACCGAGCACAATATGGAGGATGGAGAGGAACTCAAGGTACAAATATGAGGACTTTGCTGGGTCTTCCTAGCAGCAAGTCTCATCTCTTTCCTGTGTTGAAAAGGAGGAGCATGAACAGCCATGGTGTGAAACGCTCAGTGTTCTGGGGCAATCACAGCCTCAGTCACCGAGATACCTGCCCGCACCCAGGACTATGGCAATAAACTGCTGACTACAACCAGTATTATAAAAATTCCTCCCTGGATGCTGTAGGCACACCAATGATTTTGCATATGCTGGGTGATGACATAGTTCCTCTTTGGGTTGACTCATGAGCTGTTCCTCCTGGTTGCTATGAAAGTGGAAAGCACTTTAATGCTGCCTGCTGCAAGTACGTTTAATGAAAAGGCAGAAAAAATCTCAGTATTGTTTCTGGATTCAGGCTTGACCCTTTCACTCTTGCAGCTGGTGAGCTTTGCCACTTTGACATATACCAAATTGTTTGTTCGTGGCAGAAGCAACAACAGCAAAATTTGTGTGTATAATTGAAAGCAAACAATCTCTGCTGTTAATCTGGCCTTCAAGGCCTGAAGTAAACAACCACATTTCAAGGTACTTGTACTAAGGAAAGAAAAGCATGTCGGGTCCTACTCTTTTGTAAATGAGACAAAATGTTTAACAGACTAAAAGCTCTAACCCCCAAGTTGTTATGGTGAGATAACAGCTCCATTAATTAGATGATCAGATATTACCTTATTAGAAAATTCTTGCATCGGTCTGGCATGGCTTATGGTTGAGACATGTTACTCTCCTCTTTGGAGCATTTATAATATTCCAGTAGGTTATTTAGCGTAATTGCCATAATTCTCTAATCTGCACATTTGCATCAGTGTTATGTGTTGGTTACGACCTGGTTCTGGGTATTTATCTGTGCTGATTTTCAGCAGCTCTCAGGGAAATAAAAGAAAAAGATCCTTTCACAATGTGCAAGTTTGCCACTGTTCCAGACCTTTTCCGTCACTCACCAGGGGAAGTGAGCCTGGTAGCCCTGTGTACTAGAGCCCTTTCTGAGTTAGCAGCAAGCCAGCATGTGGGCAGAGGGGAAAGTGAGAGGGAAAAGTATGGATAAAGCCATTAAGGCAGCTGACAGGGAGACTGAGAGCTGACCTAGCTCTGCTGCCACTGACTCCTGAGCAGGGGCAGTTTACATGGGGGTGTACAATGTCTCCTGCTGTGTCTGTTTGCCCTGCTGCATGGACGATTAAATCGCCTGCAAGCTGCTGATGGCAGGAGCTTACAGCCTGGTGGTTTAAGGGGAACTAAAATCACTGCTGATCCACTTTGAAATGCGGCTGCCGGCAGAGAGCTCGCTGCAGCAAGAGCCAGTGGGACGGTGGCAGGGCTCTGCCAGCAGAAGACATCCAGCACTCAAGTCAGCACCAGGCTGTCTTGCAGGGCCATGGGCTGCCCAAACTGAAATTGCCTGTGGATTTCAAGCAGACCTAGCATTTCACAACACAATCTCTCCCTGTGGTTCACTATGCAGGACCCATATACATTTGTGTATTGTACAGCTCCTTTACAGCCTGCAATACTTTTAAGATGCAATACATGTTTATCTCAATGCAGGACAGACACTAATTAACACTGCTCGTTAATGCGGGCACTATCAACTTGCATAACCGTGAACCACCGAGTGCACACAGCGATGTATGAATGAGAGGTTAACTGCAGATGACAGCTCATTTCTTTCTGTTCTTCTGCCCAGAACATCCTGCCAATACACACATTATAAATAATGTGCTCTTCTGATGGTAAAGGCAGGCATTTCAGAAGTGAGTGTCGCTTCCTTCTTCTAGGAGTGATTACATGACATTTGGGGTTTCAGCCTTAAAACCATCTATTGCCTTGGTTGCTGGGATCAGCTGTTTCCCCCCAGGTTCTCTACTGCTTGACTGCAGCACTGTTCTGCTTTCTGAATTAGAAAGTTGAATGTGAAACAGATTAACTTAAAAGCCTGCAGAAAAGGGCAAGTGGCATTTTTTATGTGCCTGAGATGCCTGTGCCCATCTGACTCACAGTTCACGACTCAGAGAATAGTGTCATTAGTAATTCGTGTAAATGCTCATTTGCTCACCCACCCACAGCCGTGTTATGTACTGCTTTTCCATGCAAAATGTTCCACCAGCAATAAAGCCCAGTTAGCATCATGCTATCTTCGCTCTCCCACCCATTATGCCACATCAGTGTTCCTTCTGTGGGAAATATATTTACTTGCTGTGAGGAGCCATCTAGTGAGGGTTTACTGCATATAAAATCAAAGTAACTATTTCTTTATTGTTTCCAGGCAATATTGAAAGAAAAAGTGCTCTCTTTTTTTTTTCCTCTTCCCCCTCCCTCCATGTGCTCCTACTGCACTCGAGCTTCAGCTACAGCAAACGGCTTGAGCAGGTGAGGCTGTGTGGGACTGAATGCTTATTCATTTGGCCATTTCTTTACAAAAGACAGGGAGCACGTGTGCTCAGCCTCACTCAGCTCTGCTCTCGGGGTATCAGCATGGGGTAAGGAAGAGTCATGAAGGACCTGCCCTCTGCACCGGCAAGAGCAAAAGCAACGTGACTGGGTGGAGAAAACAGGGAAGGGCCACGCTATGCAGAAGTGAAAAGCTCTAAAGCTGGTCGTGTTTTAGTGTATGGGGAATGGAAAAACAGAGCCAGGCGGTGAAGTGCCCCTTGTTACACAGGCAGCGATGGCATAGCCAGGAACTTAATTCAATTTTCAGAAAGCTAAGCCAGAGCCTCACATAAAGGGAGCACCATTTGAATAGTGGGCACTTCTGTGCTCGTTTGCTTTTTTGTTTTGTTCTCTACAGAACAACGAACCTCAGCACATGAAAATGCAGCAGTAGAGTTGGGACTGTCCATGCACTACAGAAATTTGAAGTTATTGTTCCTGGAGTATCAAATGCACAGATGCATTGCAAACCTACACTGTTAAGAGTTTTACAGTCTGCAGAAGATACTGAACACGCCGAGTTAAATATTAAGCATTTAGTCAGGGAAATGACAGCAGCTTTTCTACAGGCTTGTGTTGTGCTCTGAAACTACACCCAGTGAGTGTGGTTGGGTGAAGGGATGGGGTGCAGGGCCAGAATGAGGTTTTTTGGCTGTACCAGCTAAATCTGAGTGACTGCAGGCAGCGGGGTCTCTCTCAAGGTGTTCCTTGGATGCTCCCCAGCAGGAGATATGCTGGAGTCTCCATCATGACATTCACTGTGCAGCCTCCTCCAGTCCCTTCAAGCCACTTGGGAGGGGAGTTTGCAAGTAAGCAAGCAGCTGCACACCACTTTGAGCAGCCTTATGCTGCACTGGCACTGGAGTCATCCTCCTCAACAGCCTGCGTGTTTCCAGTGCTGGTTCTCAGTGGGCAGCTTTTCTGTCCCTCAAAAGCTCAGCTCTGTGCTCTCCCGCCTTGTCCTTGGCTCAGCTTTCCTAGGCACAATCAGCCAGCCCTTGATGGGCAAGTGCTAAGTGTCACTTTCTCTGGAGGGCTGAAAAACATAGCTGGCACACTGGAGGGGAAGACTCTCAGTCATCTGACACTGCAATACACAATAAACAGGACAGTAATTTTTAACAGCTACACAGCGTATCAGAATAGGAAAAGTAATCCAACTTTTATAAACAAGCCTTTATCCTACAAAACCCAGACACTCTCACACACAACAAAATGCTCCAAATTCTGAATGTCTGTCACTTTGCAGTAACTATTCCTTGCTTTTTTTTCGTTTGTTTTTATGTAATCAATGATTTTTAGTTCTTTTTTTAACAGTGGGAAAATCCCCATTTTTTAATCAGCGGAAAGTGTCTGACTACATCAATGATTAATAGGTTTCATGTAATAGCTGCAACTGAAATTTAAAAAGCAAACGAGCCAAAGAGAGCCAAATGGATTTGTTATAATGATTTCATTAGGGATTTTTAAAAGTTTGCTTTATACTTGCAGTTTGTTGTTAGAGAGAATTGGCTGAATTCAGTCAAAACGGTTTGTTCTTTGTCTGGCCGTGGTCACCATAGCTACCATTTCAATCTGTTAACATATGCGGTATTATTTTGTTCCTGTCTCTTAAACTCTGTTCACAGATGCTTTCAAGATTTTCCTTTGCACGTATCTGATCAGTTCATGCCCGGTTTGGCTCCATGCCTTTTTAAACGAGAGCCTCTGTGATGAGGACAAGGTGGTTGGGCACGTGGTGCAGCAATGGCGACAGAAGGAAAAGCTGGGGTGGGGATGGCTCCTACTCCTCTGCAGCATGGGATCCGTGAGAAATACCTTGGGAAGACATTGTCAGAGGTGTATGTTTTTTTCTGGAGAGTAAGTATTCCCTCGATGTGCTGTGGCACATCCTCAGCTGCTGTAAATCAGCATAAACGCATTCAGTTTAGGGGAGCTGTCATGACTGCTGATGGTCAGGGTAAGGAGCCAAGATATGAAGGGAGGCATGACTACAACATTTAAAATAAGTAAGTAATACGATTTCATAGCCTCTATTCTCTTGCTTTCTCCAGTCTTAGAAAAGGTTCAGGTTGTCACTGAGTATGGAGGTGTACCCACTCTGTACAGTGGAGGTGATTGGAATATTTAGTGATCAGACTATCCACATTTCACATTTTAATTGGCATGAAGAGGGAAAAAAGTCAGTTTTCCCTATTGCTGAATGTGAAGATGATTGATATGGCTTCATTTTTTTTTCCAGCTGTGAAGCAGGCAGGTGAATGTATTGATGTGAGTACGTATACAGCACAGTTTATAGTGGGGAAGCTGTAAGAGAAATCAGATAGTCTGGAAAAGATACAATTTTCTTTCACAACAAAACACTCACAGTAAAGTTAAGGTGAGTGTCTCACTTTTTTTTAGTAGTATAAAAGCCTTTGTCTAAAGCTCCTTGGGTCTGGTTTTCAGAGCTGCTGAGCACCCTGCTCTTCGATGTCTTTTAACTGGAGATGTAGGCGCTCAGCATTTCTGGCAGCTGGGACCCCTGTATAATGCCTGCAGAGAGTAGCTGGAGAAAGTGAGAGAAACGTTATTGTAATGAGGGGCTAATTCTGCCTCTTCTTCCTACCTCTCAGCACAGATGAAAGAGTGCCTGCAAGTCACAGAGAAGGGGAATTCTGATTTACTGGCTCTGGCTCCCTAAAGGCAGGGATGCTCTCACAGTATGTCACATCTACATTTCCAGTATAAGGCCCATTTTTAAGGACTCCTAGTTTGGCTATAAAAATTCACTTAGCATACATGAATAGAAACCAAATTGACAAGATAGACCATAACTGCTCTGAAAGGGCCATTAGTTCCTGTCATATGAAAAATCCACGTTTTACAAAAGCGAGTATTGTTCACATTTGCACAACAGCCTGTAACTGTTCCTTCTAAGTCTTTATAGCCTGTATGGAAATAATAGTTCCCAAAATCACTATTGATACCACAGGCACAGAAACAGCAGGAAGCAGATGCCTGTGCTTGATATTAACTTGAGAGTTTTCCAGTGCCTCTGCACAGGTTCCGATCAGTATGAATTCTAGATTTACACTGATGTAACTGAGAAGAGGAAGACCACAGTCTAAAGATTTGGTCTAGTGACTGAGAGTTTGGTGCAAGATTTCTGGTGTCCTAAGAAGCACACCAGCAGTGCAGTGGCTGTGAGAGGGTACCAACAAGTCTGGTGAGAATCCATCCATCCATCCCCTGGGGGGGGGGGGGGGGGGGGGGGGGGGGGGTAGAGGAAATGCATCTGTGTTTGGTGCTTTTGGTATTTAATAAGGAAAAAGCTTGGGACAAACAGGAAAGTAGCTGTTTTTTAAGTAGTGATTTTAAGAGGTACTAAGTCATAGCATTTTCAAATTTTGTTTCTTTCAGTTGTTAATTAATCCATCAGTTGATGACAAATTGAGGCTTCATTTGTATTTTTCTTTTCCAGGTTTTCATCTGTTGCAGATTTTCCTTAAACAAATAGTGAGAAACCAGCTTTGACTTCTCTCTCCTCTCCCTGGGATCACCAGCATTTGAGATTTCCAGATGATATTTGGAATGAATGGAGGAGAAACTGTAAAATCAAAGGCTGGCACTAGAGCCCTGATGAGCTGTGCTATGCCTTAGGGGTGTGTTCACGGAAACACCGGGCCTGAACCCTCTTGTACTGGTTTTACAACAAAGGGAATTTCCAGTGATTTCAGCAGAGTGATCCTCAAGTACATCAGAAGGATGTGAGTAAGATGATTTTCTCCACTCCCACATGTGCGTATGGACATACTGACCTATATTTTCACTCTGTTACGAAAGTTTGATTGGACCTATGACTATGTGTTTTAAGGGCAATTTCAGATGAATTTCTGACAGTTTCTTTTCCTGTGGCAATGTCAGTGGTCAGAGGACCTGTAGGCTATCCTGGCTGAATTTCCCCAAGATCACCCTGTGCCATCCTGTGCTCCCACCAGTTGACCGCAGCGACGTGGGCCACTGGAAAGCTCTAACCGTGGAGGGTCTTGCATAGAGGAGCTGTCCTGCTGGATCCAGCTGATGCTTCCCTGCTAGCCTTGCTGCCAGCAGAATCCTCCAAAGGTTGTCCCACAGCGCTGAATGAGTAACTACTCCTGGGGAAATCTTCCCTCACTAGAAGGAAGATTTAAATGCTGAAGTGCAAGGGACTGTATTCCTTGCAAAGTTCTTAAATGAGTATTTACTGTTAAACCCACGTTTTTTGTCCCATTAGGTCTTGTGACAAAGAGCTCCCTGAAGGGATTGTGTGCATTGCTTCTTTGAAATCTCCTGTGAGAAAGATTATATTACTGGACTCCCAGTCACCCTGAAAATGATGGCAGCAGCTCCCTGACACTCCACCTGCCCTCACAGACTTCATCATTGCACGCTGCCTGCCCCGCTGCTGAAAAGGCAATGATGGAGAGAAATGGAATGAAAGAAGCTTATAAAACGAGACTGGTATCTTCCCAGGTAAATGTTATGCGAGCTGAAATCCTCCTTATGATGAAGGGGCTCCTGAAAAAGAAACCTTATTTCCTCATTTGTGGTTGTTTTTTTTTTTTTTTAAAGGAGTGATGAGTCTCTTTGCACCTTGTATTTCTCTTCTGATACAAACATTTTCTATTTAAACACAGAACTGAGTGGAACAAACCCACCACTTACCTGAGGCTTTCTAATCTTATATTGCTATGTCCCACTATCTTGTTCTCAGGAAGGGAAAAGTGCCTGTCCCACCTCAGGGGAGGCTTGGTTTCTGTGAGAAGGCATCAGCTATGGAGGGGTTAACAGCACCAGAGCCTAGCTCCTGTTTCCTCTCTTCTCACTGCTGTCCCTCCTCGATTTCTCCTCTGAGCTCTTCTTCAGGGTTCCTCAGGGTGGGTGGCATAGAGGCGCTGACTGTCTGGGTGCTACCAGCCATGGTTACCCCCCCTCTGGATGCTTGCTGGAGGAGCTGAGGGAGAACAGGGCTCCTCAGCAGCCTTAAATTTAATTAGCTGAGAGAAGGGGGAAAAGGAGAGAGGGGAGTCCTGTGGGAGCAACACAGAGGGGAGGTGACAGCCATATGCCCCAGGAGCTGAATCCCTGCTAAGGAGATGCTCACAGCAGCATGTACAGGTGGGTGACTCCTGTTTCCATCAGCTACACGAACTGTGAAATAGCTCCTAGCACAGACGCTGAAACAAAGCCATGGGGTCTGCGTTCACTGGTATAGACAGGGTGTTCTCTGGAACTCTGCCTGCACCAAGATGTCATGCGTTTGTTCCAGTGCTCTCCCTAGCATCATCTGCCTCTGCCTGTGCAGGATTTCAACCCCATCGTCTCATTCCTCCCAGGGCCAGCTCTTAGTGCCTCCCCTCTGGGGCAGCCACGAGTCCCACTCCAGACCAAGACAGGGTTTCCTGTGCTGCTGTGGCTCTCTTGGTCATGCCATGCTCACCCAGCAGCTGCAGCAGCCCTTCTGCCTCCTGCTGCTGATCACCCCCAGCTCCCTCTCTGCACCCTCTCACTCCCACCACTCATCCCCATATTTTTCCGCTGGCCTCCCACTCACTACAGGATATGAGCCATTCTCTCCAGTGGGAAATAAAAGTTTGGATTAAAATTTGCTGTATTATTCCTTCTCTTTCAGGCAGCTTTCAGGCTCCAAGGACAAATTTCCAAAGGAACACATGAGATTTAGGGAGAGATTTTTAAGCTCTTTTAGTTACATTAAGTTAGATGCCCCTTGGGATTTCTTCAGCAGAAGGAGGTGGTTTAGAAATTTACATGTGATGTCTGTTCATGCTTTTTAGGCAACTAAATGCTTCCAGAGATTTTGGGTTTTGAACATATAAGCCCCCTTGAAATCAAAGGGATTCAGGCATCAACTCCTATATACATGCCTTCCAAATTCCAGCTAAAATTGTAGTCAAACTTGGAGCACAAAATTCTAACATTAGAGATTATAACCCCGATTTCCACTCTGCTTTAGCAGGCAGCTTAGCTTCAGGGGAAAAAAACAACCCACAGTGTTAACTGTATAAACATCTTGTTCAAAGGGTAACATTTTCCTGATTAATAGCCTTTCAGTATTAAAAACATTCAGTCTAGAGCATGATTAATTGTTCCTTCTACTACTAGTGACCAAATATATGTGTACGTATACGCACAGATACATATATATATACTTGTGTAAACACCCAGGCACATTCTCACTAGGGTAAGCATTTTCAGAGTGTCTGTTTTCAAGGAAAATACAATATGCATGAGGTGAGAGCTGTTTTTTACAACTCTGGCAAATGGGAAGGGTTTTAGCTTCTGTAACCCTTTGTTGCAAGAACTGGCAGCCTGAGGGATGTGTGGCGAGCATCGCTGCCTTGGTGAAAGGCACAAAACACTTATCTGGACAAGGAGGAGATGGAGAAAGAGGCACAAGATTCTTTGCTTTTAATTTGGGGAACAAAGGCTGCTCAGTTGATGGGCATCTTGGCTGTGTTTCTACTTCATCCGTATTTTACTTGTGGGACTGACAGGGTTAATGACAATAAAAGTTTTCATTTAAAAGTTGGCAAGGAGAGGTGTTTTTCGCTTGACAAAGATAACCAAATTTCAATAAATTATTTAAAAAGACAGTCCTGCCTGGTCCAACCTGTTATACTACAGCAAAAACACAGCAGTGACATCTTTATAAGGAAAAGACAACTCCCCCCCCGCCTTCTCCTCCCTCCAACCTTTTGCTCTGATGTATAAACAGCTGAACGGGTTAACCACCATGTTACAGTAACGTGCAGAAGTTGCAGCCAAGCTCAGGGCCTAGGAAAAATGCCATCCTTGCCTTATGTGACTCAGTCTTTTACAGATCATATAGGAAACTCCTGATCCTACACATGGCTTGATGAGCTTCGACAGAACATAGGGGTGTACACACTCATGTGTAGGATCAGGGGCTAATGTGTCTAAATGAAGTACTGGTCCAGGTAAACAAGACCCTGTACCCCTGTACCCACCAGCGTCTCTCCTAGTGCTCATGGGTTTTCCTCCTTGTCTGTCCCACCTTGCAGAACTTCAAAATAATGAAGTCTTAACACTGGGATTCTCCAGAGCAAGTGGTGTGAGACGGAGGAGTAGAAATGTTGCTCTTTTGGCATTTGTAATAGTCAAAGGCTGCAAAAAGTGCATTCAGTGTTGCTGCTGAGAAATAAAATACAATTCTGTATTTTGTGTACGGTCGCTGTGTACACTCTCGCCTACACAACGCGAAGAGTTTTCTTTATGGCCAGAAAAGAATTTTTCAGTTTCCTTCGAGAACAACACCAAAATCTGTAGCGCTGTGTTGGGACACTCTTGGAACTTCAGGCTTTTAGCCTAAGCAGAAGGAAATCCAACACCACTGTTAAGGGAGCAAAACCAAACATGACAAATTTTCTCAATGGTTCCAGACGAAAGGCTCCATCAGCATCAGAGATGTTAAATTCTGGGCTCCTGAGTTTGTGCAGAAAGGTCTGAAAAAAGAAAAGCTGGGGATGAAGAGGGGGGTATTGGCCTGGGACAACAGCTGTGACAGGTGTAAACTGGCTGCGATGGTGACAACCCTGAGATTTCCTGCTATTAAGGACATGCACAGCGCACACATTTGCACCCACTGGCACCCAAGGGAGAAGACACTGATTCGCTGTTTTTTCCGGGCATCTCTTCATCTTCTGCCAGGGGCAAGGGCAGGCTGGTGAGCAGGTGGGAGGGAAAGGATGTGCCCTGCCATCCCAGGGAACGGCTTCTGTACCAGTGGCATCCATAGGTGACACGGTGCTCCTCCAGCTTGCTCCTATGTGACAGTGATGCTCAGAAGGGCCAGGGCCAGGGCCAGGACCGCAGCTTCAGGAGAGGCAAGCAGTTGTGAAGTGCCAGCAGGAAGTGTTTCAACAGTTGAAAATAGTGAAATGGTGTTACAAATATTTATGATGGACTTAAGAGTTTAATCCTTGGGCCTAAGTGGGTAACGGCTATGAAGAGGGGAGGAGGGAGGGAGAGGAAGTGAGCAAAGACCAAAATTAGGCCTCGGTTTGCAAAGCCATACACTTGTCTTCGTGTATGTCTGTGGTCCCAGGTTCAGGTTCAAATTCAAGTTGAGTACTCAGGTGTGCTTTTTCTTTTTTTCAGGGGTGGGACCTTCAAAGCAGATGGAAAAACATTTCCAATTCCACTCGAGCCCATTTTTAAATGAAAAATTGGGTGTTCCCATTCTGCCCTTGCATTTCTGGAGCAGAAATACTGGAGTACAGAGAAGAATAACGAACATTCTGCCATGTTTGTGTTCCTGTCTATCATGGAAAATGTATTCTTCGCTAAAGAACTAATACACTTCGCACTGGGAAATATTTGTGGCTCTCAGCGCTGGGGTTTAAGAGCATAGCTAATTATTCCCCTGATTTAGAACTGATATGTTTAAAGAGTGTGGGATCAAGACTCACTGTCATGAACTTTAGTTTTGTGAGCTAGAAAAAGTTATTTTTATGTGGCATAACACTATTTTTGTGCTGTAAATGAATGTGGTGAATTCACAGGTACATGCGTACATGAAGGAAACTGACTATGCATCTGTCAGCGTACACACAACACAGATACCAGCCTCTGAGGAAACTACTGTAAAGAGGTCAGTACACTGAAAGAAACTAACACGCATTTCAAAAGGTATTACTTTCGTATTTTAACGGAGCAAATAGTGCGTGAAAACCGGGGAGGACCCCTTCCAAACTATAACCTAGCAGTGAAATAATAAGCTTAAACACGATATAGGAAAGGAAGGGTAACCGCAGCCCTAGAACCCGCAGCTCTGCCTCAGCAACGCTTTCCCCCTCCCCCTGTGCAAATTCTCTTGGATTAAAATGGCAGAGGCAGGAGGGGAGTGGCTGGGGACAGTTTGTCTGATAGGAGCTAACCGCTGCTAGTCAAACCGCACTTTTAATTGCACGGCCCAATAAATAAAAAAAAACTGGCTAAGGAAGTTCATTTGAATGAAAATACAAGACACACCCCACAAGCTGTTTGCCACGGTTATGTATTGTTTTCCCCCGGCGCTGCTGTACAGTTCAAGTCGCAAATAAAAGCGAGCAGTTTGTACACTTTTCGTTGCCCATTTCTGTCGCGACGGGTCTGGAGACCTTGTTCCTGTCCTCGCCCCCGGACAGTTTTCCCCCTGAAGCCTATAGGGTTTGGTGGTAGGAGCCTCGTGTCACAAGGGAAGGAAAAGCGGCCCCACTTCCCTTTTTGTTTCCGTCCCTCGCCCCGGCTCCTTCCCAGGTTTTGGAAGGCTGTGTTGGAGGTAAGGCAGTCGCCCACTCCCGGCTTTGGCTCAGGGAAGGCAAAACCACGCCAGACTGAGCCGTTCCCGAGTCCTGAAGCCCGAGCTTAACGCTGGCAGCCACGTGGAGAGGGTTTCCGTGCCGTGCCGGGCCTTCGCAGGCTCAAGGGGCAGCGCTGCGGCCGCAGAGGTCGCCTGGGGGAAAAGGTGCCCATCCAGCAAGGCACGGGAAGTGGAAATCTGGGGCATGAGGTCTTGTTGTTCACGCCGGGCCCAAAGAGAGATCTTGACTTCATAACCGAGCCCCTCAGGGGGAACGGCAGGGAGGGAGGGGGGATTAAAGAACTGCTGCTGCCTGGGGCAAGGGCTTTGCCCCTCGGCTCTGCCTCTGGAGGGAAATCGGGAGCGCGCTGCTGTCGGGACCCGACCGTGCTCTGGGCTGCGGCCAGGGGGGCCCGTCCCGGTGTGCCCATTTCCCAGCTGGCTGCCCGCATCCCCTCAGGGCTCTGCTCCCGGCCATACGGAACTAACGACGCTGTCCCGTGCCCTGGGTGCTGCTCCCCCACACCCCCCGTCCTCAGGCCATCCCTGCCCGCTGGGTTTCCCAGCCCCTCGCAGGACTGTTCCCCCTCGCGGAACAACCTCTGCTGCCGGCAGCAGGAGCCGTCCCGACCGGACCACGAGCACAGCCCCGGCACCAACCGCCCCCCGACCGCGCCCGGCCCGCACCGGCCCGGCCCGACGCCCCTAACAACAGCCCCCCGGCAACGAGGGCTTTGTATGGAACACATTCGAACCACGCCGTAACCTTCCGCCTGGGGGGGGAGGAGGGGAAGGTAAGAGGCGAAAGTAGTCCCTCGATACCCTCCCGGGGCTGACTTCACGCTGGGGCGGCGAAGCCCTCTGCCGCCCACCCCGCGAACCGAGCCGCGACCAGGCGGCACACGGGCTCGCCTCTATCTCCCTCTCCGCTCCGCGGCAGCTCTCCGAGCAGAGGTATCGCTGGGCGGAGAGATCACGGAGCCCTCACACGTACGGCCCAGCGATACGCCTCCACCTAACCCAGCGAACGGAAGCGCCAGGCCGCCACGATGGGCAGGAAGCGCCGTCCAATGGGCGGCCGGGTTCGCCTCCCAAAATGTAGGTTTAACCAATGGGAAAGAGCAGGAGCAGGGGGAGGCGGGGCTGGTGGCGGGCAGCAGCGCAGGTTGAACGGAGTCCCAGCGCAGGGCTGGGATGAGCCTTAAAGTTCGGGGCGATCGCAGTGGGGGATGTAACCGCGCTGCTGCCGCCGCACACCGGCCCGGCCCGCCCCGGCTCCCGCCCGCCCTCGGCGCCTCCCACAGCCCCCCCTTTCCCCCCCGCAGTTTTTAAACTCCGATCTCCCCCTGTCCCTTTTTCTCCACACCCCAACACCCTTCCCCCCCCCCCCCCCTTCCCCCTTCCCCTTTCCTCCCCTAAATGCCAGCCATGATCGAGAAGGGCCCGGAGGTCTCGGGGAAACGGCGGGGCAGGAACCACAACGCCGCCGGAGCGAATAATAACAACAACGGGGGTAGCAAAAGTTTATCGGCTGCCCCCAACGGCAACAGCAGCGGTAACTCCTGGGAGGAAGGCAGCTCGGGGTCTTCCAGCGATGAGGAGCACGGTGAGGAGCGGGGGGGGTGGCGGTGTACAGTAACCGGGAAGGGAGGGGGGGGGGGTAGGGGCCGGGCGGGCCCACGCGGGTAACGCTTCTCCCTCTGCTTCCCCCAGCCGGCGGCGGTATGAGGGTCGGGCCGCAGTACCAGGCGGTGGTCCCCGATTTCGACCCCGGTAAGTCTTCATTAATCTTTTAAGGGGTTGAGGGGGGGGGGGCGATTCCTCCCATCCATTGCTTTGGACGCCCTCCCCCCCAGTGAGCTGAGCCTCGGTATGTGTGTGTATGTGGCTCCGCTTATAGGGGAGGGGGTGTGTGTCTAAAAATAATCCTCCCTAATTGCAGTCCCAAACACCCAGAGCAAGAACAAGGACCCCCCCTTCTCTCTTCCCACCCCCCCCCGCTCCCTTCCAACCCGCACACACGGTTGATAAAAGAAGTCTCGATGCTTTCCAGAGGGCGCTTTGCAGGCAGGGAGGAAGAGGGAAGCTGGCAGGGCTAGGGGAGGCAGGAGATGGCAGTTGGGTGGGTTTTTTTCTTTCTTTCTTTTTTGATTTTCCCCTCTCCTGGACTCGTGTGTCCGTGGGCTCGGTGGCAGGGCTGCGACTGGAAGACAATAAGTTGTAAATGTATTTTATTTTCGGAGGTGTTTAGGAGCGACTTGGCTCTGTATTTAAAATTTTTCTCTTCCTAAGAAGCTGCTCGCCTCCCCCCCCCCCCCCCCGTCCAAAAAAAAAAAAGAATAAATGTTTCACATTCCAGCTATTCTGCTGCGGTTCTTCGTAAGCTAATTTAAAGTGGTATGGAAGCAAATTTTGAGCAAACAAAGGAATTGGGGCTGTGCTGAAAGGCAGGTGCTGGAAGCATGTTAGTACTGATGTATCTCGGTGTATAGAAAGACAGGCTGTTGACCTCCTTAGTTTGAAATCTAAGCGGATTTGTGGGGGGGGGGGGGGGGGGGGGGGGGGGGGGGGGGGGGGGGGGGGGGGGGGGGGGGGGGGGG
>JBCJKH010050269.1:8055-24843 GCA_039877255.1 Loriculus beryllinus | reverse complement strand
TTCCCCTTTCCCCTTTCCCCTTTCCCCTTTCCCCTTTCCCCTTTCCCCTTTCCCCTTTCCCCTTTCCCCTTTCCCCTCTTTTTCAGGGATTCATGCCTCTGTTTCTCTACTTTTCGCCTAGCCTGTCTGTCGCGGCCTGGGGCGCACTGGATCGGTTCCCGAAGGTACAGGGATGGTGGCTGCAGGGCTGGGATGCGGGTGACGGAGGAAGGCGCAGGGCCGGTGTGCGGACGCCCATGGCCGCCCGTCCCTGACGCACCAGCTCCGCCTGGTGCCCGCAAACGGCATCGATTCACCCGCGGGTTCAGTGCCTGCGGGGGCTGCGTGCCCAGGGCTTCACCCTCATGGGGGCTGCGGGCAGGCTGCAGCTGCCGTCTGAGCCCGGGGCCCTCGGCAGCCTGCCGGCATCACCCCGCTTTTGCCTCCCGCTCCGTATTGCACAGACTTCAATGAAGCCGTCTGGAGGAGCCGCTCCAGGTCATTTCCCCCTCCCCGGATCATGACGGGCGATGATGTTCTTGCGGGTAGCACCGTATCAGTAGGGAGGCGGGTAGCTGCCTGCAGCCCACCCTGCCCAGGGGTCCCCCCACCAGGCTCTGCCTTTCTGCAGCATCAGATCTCCAGGCTCAGCTGTGGCCCAATGCATCAGAGCTTCTTAAATGCCTCTTCAGTCCCCCCCGCCTTCCAGTAATTGAGGGTTTTAATCCTCACTTTCGTGAATGTTAAAATAACCTGATATGTAAGAAAAAAAAATTGAGATATGAGCAACAAAGAAAGCAAATTTCTCTCTCATTTATTCATTTTTCTCTGCCAGCAAGCTAGTTAATTTGAGAAGACCTGTTGTCTAAGTGATAGGGAAAAATAGAGTTCTTCCTTACTGTGCTTTACTGTTTTAATGGCAGCCTCAGACATCGATGCTCTGCAATTTTATATGCCTTTGTTACTATGTATCTGCTGACTGCAGAGAAAAATAAGGCGCAGTACCAACAGGCTTGTTACAAAGACATTTTGCTAAAAAATGATACGGCAGATTACTTAATAACTGAAAAAACCCAAATAATTAGTTTTAACTGTGGATAATTTAATTTCAAAGGTTAAAAAATTAGACTTCTCCCCTATTCATCAATAGTCAAGCACCCAGGATTGCCCTTGGGTTGTCATAAATTAATCCCATTCCCCTTTGTGAAGGAAGTGGTCCATTGTGCGATGGAGCAGGGTGGGAAGGGGACCTTTGCTTTGGTGGGGCAGAGCAGGAGGAGATGCAGAGCACTCTGGGGTCATGGCTGCAGACACTTTGTGTCTTGCTTGCAGAGCAAATTACAAAGCTCAAAGGCCCTTTAGGCTTTGCTTTTCTTTAATAACAGAGTAGCTAGGGAATAAGAAATCTCTAATAATGAAGAATAGGAAATCTCAGCTGAAACCAAAGTGAAGCCAAGAGGGCTGGGCTGTGAAAGAGAGGGAGAGGGCTTGGAAGTGTCCCCGTGGCACCCTCTGGCACATCCTTCTCTCCTTTCCCCCTGCCAGCCCACAGGGTTAATGGTTCACCTATCAGCACAGGAGTAATGGAAAGATGCTTCGGGACAGGGAGGATTCTCCATGGCCCTTTTGCCCACAGATACTGCTGGGGCTTGGAGGAAGGCCACTGCCCTCCTGCATGCCAGGATCTCCCTCCCCTTTCCTGTGGCATCTGCTGCAGACAGGCCTGGCTTTGCAGCAGGTGAGAGGTCCTGCTGCTGGGCTTTGCCAGAGAACCCTGAATAAAGCACCAAATACTGGTCATGTCAGTCTGATCGACCAGTGTGGGCAGGCAGGAGTGGAGTGGGAGTGTGCATGTGTCAGGGCTGGGGGCTCAGAGCTGCCAACCTGCATGTGCTCCTAACAAGGGTTTGTCCTCCTCTTCAGGGTTTTCATGCAAGGCTCACCAGGACCTTTCTTCTGTTCTTAGGGAGTTGAAAACTTTTCACCTTCAGTCTTTTCTGCCCTGATGGTAAGTGCAGAAGGCACATCCCTGCCTCAGGGTGCTGCTTTGCTTGTGGGCTCGGGGAACATGGGAGAGGGACTCGGCAGAAGGGGATTCCTGGGGATAGGTTAGGATGTATGGGAATGACCCCCCCTCCATTTGGGCCTTGGTAAGAAACCTGGCCTATGATTCGCTTCCATTTCAGCAAAGTACCTGTATGACTGCGGGTTTTATCTAACTGTGGGGCTAGTTCATCTCTACCGTGACTCAGCACTGCAGAGGTGCCCTGCCGCTTTGTAACCCCTGTGGTCAGCCACACAGGAAAGCTGACACAAGAGAACAAAACGCCTTTTCAAAGATCTGCCTGATATAGTCCTGCAGTGTATTCCTCAGGGTGATAGCTCTTAGTCAGGCTTCTCTTCTGCCACAATCAGGTGTGCCTGCAGCCTACGCTTCAGCAGCAAGTGATGCACTGGATCTGTTCTCTTTTCAGTGTCAGGCGTTCCCCATCAGCTCCATTTTCAGGAAGAGCTGCTCATTTTCAGTGCTGTATCTCAGGCTGAACACCTCCAATCCTTAGTACCCAATTGAAAAGAAGGGTCAGAGGTATTTCTCTGCCCCCAAATATAACGGTAGTCATACACAATAACAAAATACAACAGCAGTCACAGTAAATGATTTCTCTCCTGTTTCCATGTACCAGCTTTCATTAAGCACAAAGGATGCACCCAATCAACCTGGATTAAAAATTCAGCTATCCTGTACTTCACTGAAGAAACGGGGATCACACCCAAGTTTGGGAGGGTGCCTGCAGGTTAAAATCGGTGTGTTGGAAAGCAGCCGGTACAGATCTGTGGTCCTGGGCACTGCCAGGAGGCAGTGATACTTCCGCTGAGTTTCTCATCCTCCTCTGCCAGCAGACTCCTCCTGACACCACAGCTGCACTGCAGGGCATTCCACTGCTCTCCTAATGCTTAATTCTCATAATTTGACAGAGGTTTTGAGAGGTTTCCATCTCCTGTGGAGCACCTGCATTAATATTCGGGCTCAGGATCTCAGTTCTGCTGCTGATTACAGGCAAGGACAGATCTGATTCTTATTAGTGTGAATTAATATTCTTTAAGAGTCCTGGAAGCTTTCTTCTCCCCTATCACCCTCCTTCAGGCACTGGCAGCCTAGCTATGCTGGGAGGTGATTAGGTTTGTAAATTTGCTCCTGCAGATACTTGGTGACACCTTTAGTTTTCTCATCTCACTTGTGCAGCTGAAATTGTGACAGCCTCGCTGCTTTAATTGGGATCATCTCAAGTTCCATTTCACCATCAGAAGGAACCTTGTAGGATGCAGGCCTGAGTAGGCATGGAGCAGGCATAAGCTGCTGGGGCTTTTAGCTGTCATAGCCAGTAGGATTGATCCTAGCTTTCCAAAAATGGAAGATGGGATGAGAGAGACCCTGACAACTGACTGGAGGTGGAATATGTCCCTTGCTCTGAAGTAACTCCCTCCTGTTGACACAGCTGGGATTTTTGATGTAGAATAAGAGGTGAAAAGTACCTGGAGAACTGGAGAAAGTGCCTCCTCTGCCCTTTGCCTTAGGCTTTGCTCATTGCTGCTTCCTTGGGAGTGGCAGGAGAGGCAGAGGGAGAGGGAGGCACCTGAGGCATCACAGCCTTTGTGCCACTGTGTCACTTCTGCCCTTGTGCCACTGTCTGTGACATGCTGGTAGCTGAGATCATGCCTCGTGGGTGTTGTGATGGGAACAAGTGCAGGTCCTGCATTATGTCTTTGCAGTTGGCCATCTGGTATAGGAAGGGATGTATTTGGAGCTGTGACTCCTTGCCCTGTGCCTGGGCCACCTTTGTTCTTTCTTCACGTGGTGGCAGTGAGCACTCCCACTGGGCTGGGGGGGCAAAGGTCTCTGCAGAGCTCCATGCAGCCCTGAGTCACCCTTGGTGCCTGCGTGGCAGAGAACACCCAGCCAATGCTGCAGGCAGCACCCATCAGCCCATCAGTGCTGCTTTTGCTCTGCTGGCTCCCAGGTCTACCTTGGGGAGAAGTCTTGCAATAGTCTCTTGCCCCGCTGCTGCCCTGCTACCAGAGGATCTCTCCTTGGCCCCAGCTTTGTATTCCAGCATCACCACATTTCTTTCCCTGTTCCCTCTCCTGCTGTCCCACAGATGATGCCCATGGGGTCTTTCAGCTGATGTGCAGAAGGGTCCAGCTGGTGTGGGGCAGGATGGCAGGCAGCTCCGTGCCTCTGCTGGGGGCAAAGGGCAGTGCCCTGACACTGCAGTGGTGTTCCCAGGGGAAGGGAACGGGGTGACCTACTTGGTGGGAGCTTACTCTTAAATCCGAGTGTGTCTTTGAGTACCAGTAAGCGAAAAACTTTGGGTAAGCAGTAACCTCTGCAGTGCCTCTCACTTCTCTGGAACTAGATGAACTTTAAGGCCCCTTTCAACCCAAACTGTTCTATGATCCCATATGGGAGAATTTTTCTAGGGCCTGAGAATTACTGGCTGAAGGGATAGGTGACAGCAGCTTAGAGTGATACTATATATAAAACAAAGCATTAGGCTAATCTTCCCTTGTATCTCCTAGTTTATCCATTCCTGTCTGCAGATGGTGTGCTGTTTGGTCAGAGACTGCAGACATGGGAGGGCTGTCATCAGCCCCTAGCTAGAGCTCACCACACTCAAGGCCCTCACAGGAGTGATTGAATTGGGTGCTTAGGCCATGAATGTGCACCTATGATCCTGTCATTAAACACCTGCCTGTTCCCATGGGCTGGTCTTTCACCCTACCACAGATGGAAGTCTTTCCCCTGTGTTTATTGCTGCCAAAACCTGGAGCTGGAAGAGCACGTTATCAGGGTTGGAGTGGCTGGGACACAGTAACAGTTATGGCCTGCCCTAAATGTTGGCTGTGAGCCTGTCTGGCTTGTTGGACTTCCTTCTTCAGCTAGATCCTGCACTGAGCAGCATCACTGCCAGCGGTGCCCTGTGTGTCAGGCTGCTTGCCTTAGCGCTGCTCCAAGTCAGGAAGCACAAACCCAGCATCCACAGGGAGCATTGCTGTGTGCTCTGCCCTGCTTCCCTGTGCAGGAGATGCCCTTGTGTGAGCTGGTCACTCCCTGGTGATGGAGAGGTGTACCTACACCGTGGTGCTCCCATGATGCTCTCTGAATCTGAAGCTTCACTGGTGTATGGTTGGAGTGGAAACATGGTTTGTGGTTTTGCTTTTATTTGCCAGAATTGGCTTAAAATGCTCCAGGGAGTACCAATTAAAACAAAGGAGATTGATTATATCCAAGGACACTCCCACAACAATGTGGGAAATGTAATTCTGAGAGTGAGCACAAAGGGAACACGTTTTGGCCATCCCAAAGGCTAGAGGTTTTGTGCCTAGTTAATCGAAGCAAGCAGATCTTGGTTGTGTTCCTCTCCCTCCCTTATTTTTTGGTCATGTTGGGTGGAAGCATCCTCACTGCATGACCATATGTATCAGGAATGGCACAAAAAGCACCTTCCTTTGAACGCAACTGTGGGGAAACTGGTGATGGTTGCTGGAATGAATGTAAGTAACAGGGATGAGGTAGAAGTGTTGTGAAACCGTGTGCTGTACATCAAATGCAGCATTTCAAGGCATCAATATCCCACTTCCCAGGCACTTCCTTACCCATTGGGTATGGTGGTTGTTGTGCTGGCTTCCTGCTAGTCCAGCTATTGCTTCAGAACATAGATACACATTCCAGAAGTGAGTTGAGTTGTAAGGTGACTGATCAGATTGGTTCCCGCACCACCAGAACCACCAGAAGTGTCTCAGTGAATGGGATGCTGAATCCCGATGCCTGGGCTCCGTTGAGGGTCCTGCTGGGTTCCCACTGGCCTTGGTTTGGCCACCAGCTGGTTTCACCTCCAGGTTCGATGGCTTCACACTGCGGCAGCACTGGGCTCCCTGCCCTGCAGCCTGGCTCCCCAAACCTACAACCATGGCCTAAGCTAGGCTGAGAAGGTTTCAGCCTGTCCATGTGAGCTGGGGGGCCAGGGAAAGGGGTAGGATGGGAGCAAAGGTTCCCTGATAATTTCACTGTGGTTTTTCATCTTTATTTAATTCAGAGCTACTGGGCTTTAAGGAGGGAATAGCTGGTTTCAGAAATGCCTCATGCTAATGTTTACCAGATACACTTTTTAGACAGGAAAGTCATTCTGTGTGACGAGAAATCTTGCAAATGTTAGTTTTTATTGCAAATCAGAGCAAAAAACAGATTTCAAGAGGTTTAGTCTTCTCACAGACTTGAAGTTTTGGGCACCTTTAGCTGCAGCTCTCTGACAGCCTGCTTGAGCTGCTGAGCCACCTCAGTCTGTAGCACATGGCACAAAGTGCTAACACAGTCGAGACAAGATAGGTGCCATGGGAAGCCAAGAATTTTCTATTAGGGAAAAGCAAAAGTTTTACTTTTTGTAACTGTATTGATTCAGCAATTGTTCTTAGTGGAGACAACTTCTTTTTTCTGCCCAGTTTCATTGTTCAACTCTGGTAAAAACCACTGTTGGTTTTGCATGTTTTAAGTGATGAGAGGCCAAATGCCTCTCCAGCATTTCATTTCTTCCTGTGTCAGTGTGCTGGCTTTGCCTGCCTTCATCAGCACCCAGGGCTTTCTCTCCCTCGCACTGCTTGACGTGTAACTGAGCTGCGGGCAAGCTCTGTTTTGTACCATGCTGGTGTGGGTTACGCAGTCCCTGTGCCTCCCTGGAAGATCAGTGCCTCAAGGTGCCTCTTATTCAAATAGATTATATTCAGTCTGTAATTTGCTGGCACCAGTAAGGTGAGTACTTTACCTGGGGGTCCTTAATGGCCTTCATGCTCCTTCTGGACATACTGGGGAATGAAGATGGCCCCTATGCATGCACCAGGCCAGCTGGGCACAACACATGCCAGGAACGGCTCCTTCTCCTCCTTGTTGTCCATATGTCCTCCTGGCATAGCTCCTCCCCACCGAATCCAGCCAGGGGAGTGCAGCATAAGCAAACCCAGCAGCAGCAGCCCGTGAGACCCAAGAGGAACCATGCGTGGTAGCTGGGAGCTGAGAGCTCCCGGGATTCGGATTTCAGGATGGAAGCTGCCAAGTCATGGGCTGACGTCAGCCCAATGGCCCCCTGCAATACCAGACAGCCCTGTCACGGCCACTTGCACAAGCTGGGTTACTTAAGCTCACTAGAGATGTGGAAAGCCATGTCCCAAAAACCCCTTCTGCTTTTAGTCAAACAAAAAAGGGAGGAGAGGAAGGAAAGAGGACCCATAAGACACTTTCCTGTAATGCCTCCCAGATTCACAGCCCTTGCCCCACTTATCCGGCTGCTGGGTTTTATTTTCAGCTTTTTGATTCATAAGAGGGTGTCTCAGAGTGTTTGAAAGTGTCTGGACTACTTCTATTCCCCACAGTGACTCACGCCATCTGTGGTGAGCCAGCCAGGTAGTGATTCCACAGCCTTGCTCCCTGGGGAAGGGGGAACAGGGTGTTGGGAATGTGGGGGCTGCCCAAGTCCTGGAGCCCCTACATCACTGCTGTGCAGTTTGCTGCAGTTGGGTAGTATGCAGCTTAGCAAAAATAGGCCAGGATGGGAATTCTCCAGGCTTAATTTGAGCTTTTCTTGATTCTGGTGCAGCTGTGAGATTTGATGGTCTCCTGAGTTTTCTGCGTTCTGCTATGCTTTTATGGCAGGAGCAATGACAAACCTCAGACTATCATCAAAACCTGGTTTTATGTTGTTTGTGAAGGGAAGTGTATTGACAACGAAAATACTTGGGAAGCATTGCAAGGCCAGTTCTGAATGGAGATCTCCTCCGTCCACATCCACCACAGGGATCTTGGGCCTCTGAGAGGTGGGTGAGGACAACAGCAGTGGGTGCTCATGAGCAGCTGAGCCCCGGTGCATGCTGGATACCTGTCTGGATCTCACAGCTGCTTTTCCTTGGTAGGATTTGTCCACAAGAGAATATATCGTGGTGCAGTTACTACTTGGAGGTGATTATTTGAGAGCATTTGTTCTGTGTGTTTCTCCTTTGTGTTCTGTCTTGTTTGATCTGCACACAGACATGCACATTGGCAACCTCAGCCTATCCATCTATTTTCATCAATGCTCCAGCATGTGTTTTTACTTTATAGGCGATTGCATGGTGTTGCTGATGGTAATGGGAAAGGAGATGTCATGGGCATGCAGCAGCCCCTTTTAACATTGGCAACATCTTCGACGATTTTTAAAAGCCAAAGCAGTCACCCTTATGTTCCAAAAGCTGTTTGTCTGTAACGTTAAATTGTAATAATAATAATAATAGTAATAACCCTGCTGATGCAGAGGATGTGTGGGAGAAACTGAAAATTTCCTATGAGGCTTTGCCAAGATTGAGGTGATATTTTTTTTCCTTTAATGACTGAAAGCCGTTTCTCACAGCAGTGGGCAGCAGTTCCAGCTGCACCATGTCAGAGCTGAGCACAGGACGGGCTCCGGAGGCAGCACGACTGTATCCTTTTGCGAAGCGCGTAGGAGGCAGCGCAGTAACTTCCCCAGAAATGTGGGAAATGAAGCCCTGGATGTGATCACCCTCAGACCAGCAAAACGTCAGCAGAGTGATCCCATCCTCCCAGCCCAGCTGCTCCCAGGTCCGGCGCATCTGCAGCTGTCACCGCTCAGACTTGGACTCAGCCTTTCTTCAGAAACCCCTAGTTCATTCGGCACTGAGATTGCAAAGCCGCTCATGTTGCTGCAAAGGATGCAATGCACCCGCTTGTTCCAAAGAGGCAGCAGGTTAAGACTCGGTTATCTTTGTGGGACCGTGGAGGTCTCAGCTGCATAAATACAATTTAATGCCTTGAAACTCAGGGTGTGCAGGGCAGGAGCTGGCAGGGGTGCAGAGCGTGCCCCGGGCTCCAGCCACCCCTGGGACCCTGCGCTGAAGCACAGAATTGATGAGATTGTCATAGGCGCAGCCATGCGGTCACGGTTGAGGGGGTGCTCTCATCCCCAGCCTCTCCCCTGGGGCTTCCAGCCTCTCCAGAAAATTACCCTGCAGAGTGTAATTTCTCATGCTTATTCCTAGCCTAATGGCTTGCAGTCAGTTTGGGGTTTGGAAGTTGGAAGAAAGTTAATTTGAGTTTAAAAATTCAGTCGATCAGGCATGGTTGGTAGAGTTGTGTTTTGTCTTTTATCTCACGCTTCATAGATGTGGTGGGCATTGTGAGCAGTAGGGCCAACATGTTTTTGTGGTGAGCTTCATAGGTAGGTGGGCATTGTGAGCCGTAGGGCCAAAATGATCTAAACCTCTCCACTGGGTAGGAAAATAGTATTACTCCCATTTTATTCCAAAGGAAATGAAAATAAAAGGATTTTGCCCAGCAGCACAGGGAGAGTCCTTTTAATAAAAAACAGATCTCTCATCTCTTAATCTTACACGTTAGCTGCAGCAACATCCTCCTTCCTTAATTCTCCTTTCATACACTTCAAAACTTTGCAGTAACAGTTTATTTATATTGATCATGGCCTTGATAAGTGATTTCTTTGAACAATAGCCAATTCACTGTCTATTGTTGAGTGGTAATGAGCTGGCTTAACATAAATGCAACAGTACACCAAACTTTACACCAGAATAGGCAGCCAGGGGTCTGAACCCTATGTCTGAGGTATGGAAAAATGTCCCCATTACTGTTTGGAAGAAGGATGAGAACAATTAGGAAAAGGACGAATGCAGATGTATGGCATAAATAGAGACTGCAATGATCTTGGGTACTTATGCTGGTTTATCTGCTTTCTGATACCATACCACCACTCCATGTTGCAATCCTTATAATTTCTCTTTGTCAGAGGGGTAATGACGTGACAACTTCACCTTTGATCAGGGATGCTGGCGGCTGAGAATGGCTTCATGAAGGCTGATGAGTGATGGGTGGAATAGAAGTTTTGACATCTGTAAGAAGGGGAAGAAAAGGGATTTTTGGATGACAGTGAAGACATTCTTCTTGCCTGGACAAATGACAAGCTATTTAGTGCATCTTTCTTCCATGTCAAGTACAGACAACTAGATTACAGTTAAGGCACTTCTTGGCGAATCTTAGTATTTCTAGGTAACAGGATTACTCAGAGAGATGTCAGTGGTGGGATCAGAAATAACTCATGAATGTTGTTTTGTTTTGTTTTTTCTCCATGCTTCTTTTGTGTTTACAGGTGTTCATGGAACTGCTTCTGTCTTTTTCCTGCCTTTTAAGTTGCTTATTACCAAAAGCTGTTGGAAGATCCTGGGGACTGAATGGTCCTACTTGGGTAGAAGCATTGATTGTGCTTGAAAATTAAGTTCTAGAAGCGCTTAGAGATTTTACCCTTCCTGTAGTCAGGAAGTGCTTGTAGAGTTGTGTACTGTGCAGTGCTTTGGATACTAGAGAAGTGGATCCTAATGTGTCTTTGCTGGGCTTGTCTCTGGTGGGTTTAAGTCAGTCATCCAATGTATTGCTGTTCTTAGAAGTTATGCAACTGCAGGAGGCTCGCTTCTTCCTTTGAGTGTTCTGGTACAGAGTCCATGTCCACCCATGGGTGCTCCCTTCGTGTGCAGGCTAGGGGATGTTCATCTTCTGGCTCCTACCTGTTAGTTGCAGAAGGATGCTGATTCAGCAGCACTGGGGTTTGGAATATTGGGGCTGCCCCTGCTCATGTGTTGCCTTGCAGATTTTGTTGCATTGCTAGTTCTGCAAACCATTACTGCATACTGGTTCTGTTTGCTGTTCACAATGATTTTCTCCTGGGGCCATAGATTAGGAAGGTTTGGTTTGCTCTTTTTTCAGTTTGGTTTTCACTACTATTGGGCCTCTTTGCTGCTGTTTCTCTTCTGCACGTGCTGCAATTGTAGTTATTTTGCCCTGTGCTGTGTTCTGAGAAAAACTAGGACATACTCAGGGCCTTTGGTAGATGTTATGCCTGGAAAGTGGCCCAGTGCTGTAAGAAATGCTCCTGACTGAGTAATAGAAGCCAAGAAATAAAACGTTTCGATAGCGTTCCAGTTAAAACATGGGAGTACCTCACACAGTTTCAAAGTGGCTTAGCCTGTGTCATCACCATACCAAAAGAAAGGCGGGTCCAGAGTACTGCTGTTCTCAGGAGGATGTCGGCTGTACAAATAATCACTCACATTAGGAGTTTCCAGTGATAGCCTAAAACCACACCTTCTGTCCTGCCCATGTGCTTTACTAGTTTAGCTGGCAGACAGGCCATCCCCCCTCTGTAGTGACATGTCCTCCTCTATAGGGACAATGTCCTCACATGCAAAGGACATTACTACAGGCTCAGTACTTATCAAAAGGCAATGCATTGCTGGACTTTCTGATGAGTGTAGGTTTAGATCTAATGTTCTGCTCTGCTTTCTGTGTCTGTAATTGCTTTAATCTTTTCCATGTGTGCTTCCCAGAGTGATAAGATCTCAGCAGCACAACCTCAGCAACAACAACTGAATTTAGCCCCATCATCTTTCAAAAGCCTCTGCTGTCAGCAACAGCCAGCGGCTCCTCCTCGCGGGTGGAGGAGCTCCTTGGGAACGCTGCCTGCAGCAACAAGCTCCACTGGGATCATGCTCAAGCAGCAAAGCTGGAGCGGGCCATCCGTGAAGGCAAACAGCTGAGAGTGAGTAGTGATGGAAATGTTAAGTGAGATATCGTTGTGCCTATTAAACTCTCCTCTGGGTTAAGTAGAAAGTCAATGTTTGTGCAAAGTAAACAAATACCATTTCTCTTAGCCCACATTCAGAGGATGTGATGGTCATTACTTCTGAATAATAGTTATGGGATATGCAGGAACTTACTCCAAAGCTCTCGGTTTAACCCAAGAGCTGGAAATATCCACCTGGAATAATAGGAATCTAGGTGGGTGAATGCAATGGCGGCAGAACCTTTGGAGAAAATGCCTAAATCAGTCAGTTTCCGGTATGCTTTTGTTCATGTGACTTCTCTTGGCAACAACTGGGTCTCCTGTTGTATGTTTATAAAGCTCTCCATGTAACAGGGCTCTGACTTGCTGGTGATACTACTAAGTGATTGCTGAATATTGAAATTTTATTATCTAGTGCTGAACAGGCATAAACCTGCTATTTTATCATCGTCACTGAATTATTCTTAGAATATTGTTGAATAAAACACTAACTTGTCAGCATGGCATCATTTTTATTGCATTTGCGCATTGAATCTAACCTACAGACAATGGCGAGCTTCACGCTGTGCTGTGGAAATGCTCCTATTCTTTGTCTTGTGCTCTTCTAAACAAAACAATCTGTGAATTGTTTAGCTAGAGGTATAAAAGCGTTCCTGTAAATTGAGGCACATCACAGCTTTATAAGTCTTGCATATTAATTTACTTATTTTTCATCTGAACAAAAGATCTGTGGAACCCACAAAGAAGGTCACAATCATCTTGATCCAATTTGCTGCATAGTTTTGCTTGACTGCGCAGATGTTTTCTGTGTGTTTGTCAAAAGAGGGGTCAAACCCCGTATCAGCCTACTATTTCTGGCATAACCCTTGATGTTTTTAATCTTTCTTGAACATGAATCTTATGAGAGCTTATCTTGGTTTATGAACCTGATTGTTTGAACACAGAGAAGCTATCTGGAACTGTGACCTTCGTTCAGGAAAAAGCATCCTCAAGTATGTAATCTCTGAATCTTTCCAAGCTCGGTGTAGTGTGTGAAGGACCCTGATGTGCACAGCAAGGCGCTTCAGAGAAACAGGTAAGCCTATATGCATCTCCATCTGCAAGGTTTGGGTATGGTCAGCTTGTAGTCTGTATAGGGTAGTGGGACCTGCACCATGCAGTTACCTTGGTGAGGTCTGATGGAGGGCTCTGGTGGTATCAACAGACCTCTTCATGGCTGAGGAACCCCAGCCCAGCCAGCATCACATGGGGATCTCTCCTCTGGAGTAATGTTGAAGTGGGTTGAGCTTGCCTGGAGAACATGAGAAAGAATAGCTCTGTATTAATACACTGATCATTGGCAGGTTTGTTGTCTCAAGAGCAGCTCGGTTTTGGGGGATGTTTCCCCACACAGTTTCATTAAATAATGCTCTCTCTGTTTCTCCAGAGTTGTGGAGCTCACTTATTCCTACGTGCTTTGGGATTGTGTGGTGCCCTAGTCTCAGTATAGCTCACATTCCTCACTTGTCTCATGGAGGTATTTGAGGGGTCCCCAGTGTAGGTGTTATGCAGACACTGCAGAGGAGAGACAGGCACCATTCCACAGTGCCTTGCAGTGAAAGTGTATTTCCCCAGTGAGTGGCAGGATGAATAATGCTCTTAACATTTTCTGCAGAGCTCCACAGCCTGTGTGAGGAGGCAGCAGTCTGGGTCCTTATACCTCCCTTCCTGTTACTCACAGAGTTACTGACTAATCCACACATTTTTGGCCAATGCTTTTCCAGCTTGGCTGCCTCAAAGAAGGCACCTCTTATGACAGTGGATGGGTTTCAGAAGGTGCTAGGGAGTCCCTGCTGCCAAACAGAGTCAAATTTGCAACTGCTGGCCTACATTTTCTGTATCATTGCAAGCTCTGTAAGCAGTATCATTGCACTTGGAGCCACACATCTCTTCTAATTCCATGAAGCTGATGTTGAATGTGCTGCAAACAGCCTGGACAGACCTGGGAGCAGTGAGGATGCACAGCGGGATTGCCTCCAGCCCATGGTGGAGCTGTCTCTGTGGGGTAGACTGCAGTGCAGCTGCCACTGACAGAGTGAAGTACATGGTGGGTATCTGGGGAGGTGTCTGCTGGATGCGATTAGTGCTTCTTCTGTGACTGGATGTTGGAAAGGAAGCTGATGGAAACAATAACAGGAGCCAATAAACAGCCTTGTATACAGCAAACTTTACATTCTCTATCTTGTAAAAAATAGCAGTTGTTTGGGGCCAATATCATAAACGCCCATCTCAGAGTGCTGCTCTCCACGCTGATGATGACCAGATGTTTAGTCAAATCTGACTAACCTCTGTTTCACAAGTTCAGGCTTTTCCTGTGCTCTGGGCCAAGCCCAAAGCTCGTGGGTATGATGGAGGGCCTCTGTGGGATGTGGGGGCTTTGGGATGTTTTCAAAGCTCCGAAGTTGTTCACATAAATATTGGAAAGCGGTTCTCAAGCGGCTCTCACTGAATTTTGAGTGTTGTTCACTTTCAGGCTTTGAAAATGTGTCAGATATAGACATTAATAAAAACACAGCTTTGTGAGTGACACTGGAGTGAAACCTGGGGATAGGGAGAGAGAGGATTAGAAAAGCTTAACTCATACTACTTGTGTTATGCCTTGAATATATTTCTCTCCCTCTTCTCCAGAGAAATCTCAGTGGGCACCACGGAGGCTGCTGTGTTTCATACATTAGTCATTGATTTTATGTGCTGAGTTAAAGAAAATTAAATTTTGTCCCTTTCTGCTCTTTCCCAAAGCACATATTGCAACTGTATTTTTGATTTGGGGATGATTTGCCATGGCTTTTAATTATCAGTCTTCACTGATCCCAATATGGCTTTCTTACCTGAAGAACCCTTTTTGGCATGAAAGCTGTCTCTAAGACTAGCTCCATGGGCCTGCGAGTGAAGTTCAGAGTGTCAGCAGGTCTTGTGGACTTTCCCTCTCTTTTTTTAACACAGGTGAATAGAGCCAGACAGCTGGTGGCAGGGGAACAATAGCTGCCTTTGGCTCCCAGCGACAATGAGTTACCATGCAGATAAGTGTTTCTGGAAATCCTTTTTCACCCATCAGTGCTCCTGCTGGTGGAAGTGGTCCTAAAGGAGGATCCGTACCCAGACTTGGATTTATCTGTTATGGTCTGGTCTGCCTAGTGGCCAGAACTGCGAGATCCTCAGCTGGATCAAGACTGAAAAGCTCTGGGACAGATGTTGCATTTCATGCCTTGGTTGCCTCATTGTTGGCATGTAGTAGCACAGTGCAGTTGGCTTGGGCTCAGAGCTTGTCAGGGACACGTCTCTTTTAATCTATAAATGTAGAGCATCTGTCAGATTTATTCTGTTTTCATTTATCCCATGATACCTACTGTGGCCTCTTTGAAGTGATGGTATGGCTTGGTGTCCAACATGTAGGTGTGTCCTGGATGTACACAGTGAAAACACGGGTAGGATATTTAAGCACAAAGCTTCAATGCCTGAATTTCCTCTATTACTCCCCCAGTTCATGTACTCATGAAATCCCCAAATATTTCCACTTTATTCTACCACTTCTCCTGCCCAACACATTCTCATCTTTTGTTCCCTGTTTTAACAAGGCTCAGCAGAGGCAGCAGAAGGCTTGTCTGTAGTCTCTGCAAGGTCTGGATCTGTAAGCGTACCTGAATTATTCTTCGCCTGTCTAAGGAGCCCTGAAACTCCTAGATATTGCATGTGCACACTGAACAGCACATTTAATTTTATTTTAAACTGCTTCCCTTTCAGTTAAGCTCCAAGGGAGACAATTCTGGAGGAGGTATCTATGTGCTTTTCTGAACCACCATGTCTTTTCCAGAATTGCAGCCTTCATGGCTACAGCTTGTTTCCAACACAGGACATCCACATTCAGGAGCTTGAACTGTGAAGTGATGAGCACAACTCTCAGCTCCCCCATGTGTTTCTCCCTGTAGGTGAAGACCAGCACAATGAAGCTGGCTTGGTGCCTCCAGGTAGGATTAGAGAAGGTTTAACAGGTCAATAAGTAGCTGTCTGTTAGAGAAACTTGGGGTGGAGATCTTCATGGTGGAGAGTGAATCATGAACTTGTGGACTACTCAATGTTCTTGTCTAAGAAAACAAACAATTTGTATCCAATCTGGACAAACAGGGATTTTGCTTTTTGAGCAGGACTTGTTCTAGGCCAATGATGACAGTATGTCTCATCCCAGGTTGTTACCAGAAATCCTACATTCAGTTCAACTCTCTTAATAGACCGCCTATTCATCTGCTAGGAACAGAAATGATAGTAAATGCTTTGTATGGTTTTTTTTTCCCCTGGTATTTCATATAACAGTACCAGCACTGACGGCTTGCACTGGTGCATCGGAAATCCAGACTGTAAAAGCAATGTGCTGCTGTTGACAGTGATGCTAGCAGGATCTAAAAGGCTGGTTGTTGCTCTCCTGGCAAGCTCGTTTAGGTCCCTTGGTCTCTGTGAAATGCCAGGTGATGCCTCTTGGGCACATATGGCTGTCCCAGGCAGTTGGGGATCGGAGAGGATCAGGGCTGTGGCAGCACCCAGCCTGTGCACCAAGCCACCATTGGGCAGAGAGAAACTGACCTCAGTAGCATCATAGACCACTCTTGTTCTCAGGAATTGATTTGATTTGAACCAAAAAAACCCCCATTGTTCAATACCAAAGCTTAAAGACAGCATAAGGGATAAGTAATCTCCACATATTCATCTGTTGATTGATCAGTGTTCCCCTAGGACAGATTAAGCTATCTCATAAATCTGGCCTGGCTTGCCCTCTTGTCTGCTCGTAGCAGAAGGAAATGGAGCCACCAGTATCTTTGGTTTCCAATGACTTTTGAATCTACCTGTATCCTGTGGAGCAGGAGCCCTTTGTGCACCCCTCATGTTAACCATGGTAGGATGAGGCACTAGTTTCGCTCCTGTCTACTTCCAGGCAAAGCTCCTGTGTGTGGGCAGAAGGAAAGCAGGTTTGGGGAGTGCTCATGCCCCCGCAGGCTCTCGTGTCAGGATGCACACTGCTCCCTCACCCCTGTAAAGTGATTCGGAGAAAACTCCAGGAACAAACTTGCCAACAAAGTTTTCAAGCTGACAAGCAGGTATTCTTTATTGCGGC